>CM054058.1:483732118-484022479 GCA_028641055.1 Alopecurus myosuroides
TGGGACCTTGTCCGAGGGAGGTTTGTGAATGAGGACATGTTTTTGACTTGTTTTAAAAAAAATGACACATAGCCTAGTCTTCACCGGACAACCAAGACGTGCTACCACATCAACCCAATATGGAAACGGGGTCTAACTAAAAGCTTTTCGGTGTTAGTCCGTGTCTACCTCAATGTTCTATACGGGGTTAGAGTCCCCCGAACCGAATTGTCGCTAGAAAGATATAACGGGACATTCAGAGTGTGGGATTAAGTTCACCACCGGTTGCAACAGTTGGGTCTCCTTCCATGGCGGTGTGTTGTCAGGGGAAACCGGATCGATACGGCTGACTCACTCGGTGTCGAGGAGAACAAACCCAGTTTTAGAGGTAGCCATTTAATAGCACTTGCATAGTGGATAGTTAGGACCAATTATCCGATGTTTGCATACTGTCTTGGACAGTCCGTGGTTGATCACGACAGATGTACTAGATCTTGTGGATTGTGTACACAACTGCAGAGTAAAACTATTCAGAATAGCCGCATCCTCGGATATGGACAGTTGAATGGCCATGTAGCTAGCATTGTGTCAATATTTTCAAAAAGCTTGAAAAGTGTTTTGGAATGGTACCTAGGAGGTACGTGGAAAGGGAAAAGATTGTACCTTTGAGATATTGGAAAATGATGGTTTTAAAGATGTGATCTTTCAAAAAGTTTTGCAAAGAAAAACTCTGTTATTTAAAATGATTTATCAAAACCTTGTGGACATGCAATATCTACAAGATAAATTAAATATCTTTTGAAGTATCTTCTTCAACGAAGAAAAGATAAAACTTGTGCAACCATGATGGGTCTTCAATTCATCAATCTAGTGAACCTTAATTAAAGCCTTCCTACCACTCATATATGCATACTTGCATTTTTAGCTTTCATTTGGGGTGTCTTGCGAGTACAATCCAATGTACTCATAATGGTTTCATCCTTGGCTATTGTCTTAGCCAGACTTTGAACAGAAACCCGGAGAACCTTAACAAGATGGTGTCGCTGGCGACTGTGCGAACTAGGAACGTCTCCGATTCAGTAGCCTATAGGTAGTCAAGGCATGACTTGGGTTTACCACGAGTGTGTTTTGAAGACTTCCGCTGTTTAGTGTGTTTTCCTGTCCTACGTGGGAGTTGTTTTCAACTGAGTCAAGTGGCCAATTGTGTAAGCTGTGTATCCGTGTAGTGGATGTTGTAATCTGCAATGCCAACTTGAGTATGTTGTTCACAACTAACTGATGATGGGATCGTGAATGTATGCATACTGGAGGTCTCGGACTACTAGTATGGGGTCCCCACAGTCGTGCTTTTTGATGACTTCTTACATCACATATTTGATATGTCCAGAATTAACAATGGTATCATCACTTTGCTGCCTAAGGGGGAAGATGTAGATAGGATCCAGAAGTACATACCTATTTGTCTATTACAAGTGTTGTTCAAGATCTTCACCAAAGCAATGACAGCTAGGCTGGAGCCTTATATGGCGAAGCTTATCAATGACTGTCAGACTTCATTTATCAAAGGGTGGAACATAATGGATGGTGTGGAACAGCTGCATGAGGTTTTGAAAGAATTCAAGCAGAAACAGGGTGTGGTGTTCAAAATTGACTTTGAAAAGGCATATGATAAGGTCAACTGTAAATTCATGTTCAAGACATGTAGTCGGAAGGGTTTTAGTTACAAATGGTTGCTCTGGTTGAAATGTGTGGTGACTCAGGGGACCCTAAGTGTCAAGATAAATGATGAACTTGGTCCTTACTTTAGTAGTTACAGAGGGGTGAGATAAGGAGACCCTCTTTCCCCTTCTCTTTTCAATGCTGCAGCAGAGAATCTAGCTAAAATGGTAAACAATGCACAAGATGCATGTTTGTTGGTGGGGTTAGCTGATCACCTGATTGAGAAAGGAATAGCTATACTTCAATATGCAGATGACACATCCTCCTTTTCCAATATGAAATTGAAGGGGCCAGGATTCTGAAATTGTTATTATACATTTTTAAATGCATGCGAGGTCTCAAAATTAATTTTGAGAAGAGTGAAGTAATGTTAATTTTAGAGAATGATGTCAAGTTACAAGAATATGCAGATATGTTAAACTGTCAGAGAGGTAACTGGCCAATCAAATATTTGGGTGTGCTTGTCAATGCTAGAAGAAATTCAGTTCAGGAGATGAAGTTCCTAGGGAGAAAGTAAAAGGCATAATGGATGGTTGGATGGGTAGGGCCCTGTCTATTGGGGGCGGGGTCATTAGGACAGATGTGTGTCTATCCTCAGTGGTAGTATATCACATGTCTATGTTCCTACTTCACAAATCCACTATAGAAGATCTTGACAAGCCTAGGAGGGCTTTCCTTTGGTAGAGTAACTCAAAAAAGAAGGTATCATTTAGTCAACTGGAAATTAATTTGCAAACCTAGATCTGAAGGAGGTTTGAGATTAAAAAAAAACTTAGCAAGATTCAGTGTTAGCCTTATGTGCAAATGGTGGTGTAAGCTGGAAGCAGAAGATGGTCCTTGGCAGCATTTTATGAGAGCCAAGTATTTGACAGGGGGAGGCATTTTTCAGGTTAAACATAGAGCAATGGACTCTGCATTCCGGTCTGACTTGTTACACATCAGGCAAATTTATCTTTTGAGGAGGATTAAGGTGGTTGGTAATGGCAGAAGAACTGATTTCTGGGGAGATTCTTGGTGTGGCCACATGCCATTGAAAGATGTATTCCCAGGTTTGTTTCACATCTGGAGTACACGACTATACCATGTCAATATAGCTAGCTAGAACACTATAATTTTGAACACACTGCCACATGCAATATGCAACTACAAGGAAAAAAACCTAATCGTGTTGGAATAAAGTAATACAAATTAAATTCATGAATATAGTTTAGAACACTACCATATATTTAACATAAGATCTAACATTATATTGTAAGGCGTTTATGAACACTACTATACCATGGGCAACACTATAATATGTAACTACAAATGTGTGTACGTGTACGAACGTACCTTCACCACTGGAAGACCATGGAATGTTTCTTGAAACAAAATTGCATGATGGCAACATTGAGACCATCAGTGTTCATAATTATGCGACTTATAATTCAAGATTAGATAATATGTTAAGTGTTCGAGATTATTATTTATAGTGTTCCATAATATTGCCCATGGATTAGACGTGTGTGTACTACTCCCCTTTTCGGTAATGTACTGCTTTGAATTGGCTTATATAAGTCTATAAGTAATTTATAATTAAACAACAAACATGGAAATTGGTTATTGCAGTAGTATTTAACATTTGTTCCATCTGGTTGTTGCGATAGTGACAAGCACTGTCCAAAACTCATGAATTTCCTTCGCAGCAGCATATATTTTGCTAGCGTTGATATAACGCATGCCATGATAGCGATGAAGAGCACCTTGGGTATTGAGATACCATAAGAATGCCACATTGATCTTCAGGACGAGTTCAAGATTGACCATGAAAGGACTGGAATCGCTGATATGGCAGCCGCCCTGATCGACGAAGAGTACAAGATGATGAAGGTAAACTTCCCCAAAAACAACACAAATTCTGGGAGAAGGAGCCACTTGACAGTATCAACATTGAGTAGGCGGCAAGATATGGGTACGTTGCATACAAACTGTACCACAAGATTGGTGTCTTCAATCATGTGCGGCGTCACATTGTACCGCTAGTACCACCACCGGTGCCCCGTGGGTATTTAAAATGCAAGATAGATGTTGTTTGGGGGTCTCCTGCTGAACCATGTGACGATGCAGATTAGTGTTTGCAATGCCGAACATAGATTTTATTTCTATTATGTCTGCAATGGACGATTTCGAGTACTTTCTTTAATGGAAATCTATACTTTGTTTCTATTATGTCTGTTTAAGGACGTTTTGTGTGCAAGAATTTTTAGTATGATGTGAGCAAGCTTTCTGAAGCATTGCGATGTATGTGCTAAATTTCTTCCAAAGGTCGTCATGTCATTCTATAATGGTTTTTCTCTCTTTCTATTATAATTTTGTTCATATGAATGACTTTAAGCCGATTATTCGAACGCAAATAAAAATGTGTGTTGTTTTGAGTGGTCCAGCAAGGTTGTGTTATTTTAGGTGCAAGTAAACTCACCAATATACTTATCATGTTTTCATTTGTTTCCCTTATATGTAGTGTGTGTAAGAATGTGAAAACATGATGCAGCATGATGAAAACATGTGGAAACAATAGAAAACAAAGTGCAAACAAATAAAAATATGGAGAAAATATCAAAAAACATGAGGGAAACAAGTGAAAACATTTGAAAACAAAGTGAAAGCATGACAAAAACATGCAAAAAATATTGATCACTTTTCAAACATAAAAATGTCATATCCTCGGGGTACGACCGATTTCGGCGACACTCGCTCCTTATAAATAGATAGATTGCATTTAGGGTGCTATTCAAAGTTTTTTCGTAATTGATTAGAAAGTTAACTTTAGGAGTAGTGTTATTAACATCTCCTTTCATGCTAACTCTCTGATATTATGTTAGTTTTGTGTTATTGGCATGATTGCATGTTTATCATGTTTTTATGGGACGCGTGATGATATGGAAGTCATATTTGAATTTCTCACATTTTTCTAATCAATTTAGACATATTATTTGTCCAATTTCGATTTACGAATTTATATATATAAATTATTCATTATTAAATGGAATAAGGCATCAAAAGTAAATTATTGTTTAAATTCAAGATTATTTTTACTTATTTATTTTTATTTACTTAAAATAATTGTTTGGATTAACAAAATAAAGATGTGTGACATCATGGTTCAAGGGTTAATATGATTGATTGCATACTATTGGTAGTAAAGTCATATTTGTTTCTTGCAAGCTAAGAGGTAAAAAACTAAAAAATTAAGCGTGCTAAGAGTAGAGCGATCTAGGGATGCGTGACAGACCAAAAAGTGTCATTAGAAGTGAGAGAATTAAATTAAAATTAAGAATGATTAGAGTTAAAAATAACTGAGACTAAAGAAAAACAAAATACTAAACCCCAAACCTCAAAATGGGAACATGAACTCTAAATCCCAAAATAAAATAAAAATACAAAATGGGAAAAACATTTCACAAATCTTTACCCAATCCTCTACCTAGCCCACGTGGAGGTACTTTAGTCCCAACTAGAAGGGGGATGGCGCGCTTTGTTGCGCCCGCTTCATTATGGATAAAAAAATAACCACCTTTTTAGTGGGAAAGTCAGAAGCATATTGTGTTATAGCGAGGCTTGTTCACACAAAGCGTGTCTTTTATAACATGTAATCTATAATATTATCTAAACTATTAGTCAAGCACAAGCAACTAAGAGATAAGGAACAACCATGCATATTATGCATACTGTCAAGTGACCAAGGTAGCTAGTTAAGGTTCATTATAGAGTAGGAACATCCCATATAAGGCTACATGGTTTTGACATAAACAATACACAAGGATGCTATATATCTTGATCTCTAATTTACAACTAAAAAATACATCTTACCTTACTTAGTGTAACATTTATAACCATGCAACTCAGCTCAGCTTAGCAGCGAAAATGGTGCATATCAAAGTACGCCATGGATAGAAGAAAATAATATGAAGCAACTTGTCATATCGACCAAGTTCTAACCGTGTGAGCAAGACATAAATTGAATATATTTTAGTGATCATCTCCATTGTAAAAGAATCTCCTAAAATAAAAGAGGTTTCACTTGTATTATCCAAGTACCGAGGCTACAAATAACATGATTTTCTGCAATAACTTGTGATGTATAGAGTAGTTTCCCATGTTGTATTAGCTATGGGGACTGACTGAATAATGGAGGGTGAGACGATGTTTTGAGGGAAATCTTCAGGTGTAGCAGCTAAGTATTTCGTCTTACCAAAATTTTCAATTCAAGGACCTGGAAATAACAATTGATGTTAAATCTTCAAACACATAGACAACTTAAGTTGTTTCAAATAAAATTGCAGAAAAAATCTTCAAAAGAAGTCATATATCTGTTAGACATTCATTTTGGTTACGCAAGAGATGAGAACGCAAACAAATCTCCCAATAGTAAAATACTCATGGCGCGCACAATTGTTCCTCCGCTGCTAATAAAGCAGCACACAAGATATCCGTTCTAAGACATGAATCATCTCTAGGCCTGAAACAATCTAAACCATTTTTTTCTGTGTTCAAAGCAATTCAGTGTACACCACAACCTTTCAAAAATATGGAATACATACTATATAGGAAAACCATGTAACCAGCAAAGGAATTAACAAATAAGTACCTAGACCTCAATTTGAAGTGTGATCATCAAGGCATGCTTAACTCAACCCAAAGATTTTCGAAAAAATAGAGGTTGCGTGACAGATGTCCAAATAGTAAGGTTTAGAAGTCATACTATTTTGCAGTAAAACTGCTTAGCTGGGAAAACTTTGCATAGAAGACCCATATTAGTTTTGTAGAGCAACATTCATATGATTAAAAAGGTAATTTTGCAGTCACTTTCTCTTTCCATGAAACAAAAGTACAAAACATTAGTTCAGTTTATCAGCTGAACCCGAAGATTTCCCAGAATAGTGAAGAGGATGGACGTGACGTCCTTGTTTATTAAAGCTAAAAGGATGTACTATGCAATATACATAAACTGGATCTATCAGGGTGTCCTAGGAATTAAATTGGAGCACTTGCGTCAGACTTCTCAACAGTATTCCAAAATAATGCACTCTCCAAAGTATGGACATGCTTGCTACTGGTTCATCTATCAAAGGCCTCTCTACAATTATTTTGCAACCTTTGCTGAGAGAAAAGAGACATCTAAATTTTGTAAACCAAACAGTGAGCAGATGTAGGACCATTCTTCTTTGTAATATGATAATAAATTATCTTTGTATGGTGTTCTCATAATATACTATACTACAAGTGATAGGAGTAGCACAAAAAAGTACCGAATTAAAAACAAGAAAGCTCTCAACTTGAAGGTGAATCCCAAATGTAAATGTATATATCAAAATAGCTGAGTGCTCACTGGTTGATGAGTATGCAGAGGAGCCGTGCTTAATCCATAATTAATGTCCTGTCTAGTTGTACCGTAAAATCATTAAACCACAAGTCCATTCAGGTAGAATCGATATCAAATAATATTACTTATTGATTAACTGCATGTTGTGAAAGCACAAGCACCCCTTCCATCATGTGCAAGGATGGAGCCACCAATCTCGAAATTTATAGAATCATGTTCTCTTGCAGAAGAACCACATGTTTCTTCTTTCTCTTAGCAGCATCAGTCCTGCAAACTAAAAATATAACCAGCTGACTAAACCGTTTCCACGTGCACTTGTCAAGCCCTGATACAAAAACCAACGCAGAACAATTTTAGCATCCAGTGGTGTTTTCAGATATTACAAGCATTAGTTATTTTGATCTATTCAGGTCACAAAAATGTCGTATGAGTTCTCCCAACAACAACAATCTTTAAGTCTTCGGATAACAGCAATGCCATATGAGATATACAGGCATTCAACGATCATGTGAGGCCTAACTAACTCCTATTAGATAACAACCATGATCAGTTAACGAATGGTCTAAGGGAACTTAAATATAGTATAGACAATGTATGTCCTTAGTGCTCTTCCATTGTCATTTGTAGATGACACTACAGCCACCTTCTAGGCCTATTTGGTTTGTCTGTATAAATACATACAGTTATGCGGGAGCTCCAAAATAATACTCCATCGATCGTCACCTTGTGCTTGTACAGAGTGAGAGATCGCAGGGATACCAAAGATGCAGAATATATAAACCACGCGGCATTACAATAATCATCCAAACGTTCAAATTTCAAAGAGGGATACACATAGGAGAGAAAAAAGTGCACTGCAATTGAAGAAATAATTCATCAGCGCTCCAAAAATCAAAAACCAAAATAAAGAATGGGGAATCGAAACAGTACTAGGATCTTGCTTTACAAGGTGGACAGGGCCGGAGGAGGAGTAGAGAGCTGGCGGCCGGAAGGTCGGATCTAGAGGAGCCCATGTTACTGCTTCCGGTGGTGGAGGGGACAGAGCAACCGATGGCGGTGGTGGAGGTCCGGACCGTGGAGGAGACAGAGCGACGCCTCTACCGACAGACTCATGGCCCCGTACGCATGAACGGGTGCACCATCTACAGGAGGAGCACTGGGGCTGGAGGTAGGGGCAGGCGCGGATCCATGGGAGCTCGGAGATGATGCGTATGCGGGTGGACATCGTCGGTCGTGGCAGGATCGCTGAGCATGATCCAAGTGGGTGCCATAGGCGAGTCGAGGTCAACTGAGCGAGGAAATTGGGAATGGGAGAGGAAGGAGTGAGAGGACCGCGGGTGGACACGTTGATCACGAAGAAACCGGCTCTAAAAAAAACTGGACCTTTCGACGCGTACATGCAGCCCCTGCGTCACCAGATGCGTCAGACACGACAGATGGGACCCAAATCGGAGGAGGCATGAGGAAGCAACATTTCATGCTCTTTTAGATATTGGAGAGATTAGACAGTCACTACGGGGAGAGCACATCTTTCCCGTGTGCTCGATCCTTTACCGTGTGCATTTCATCGGGCACACGGTATTGATTTTCTTTGCCGTGTGTCGCACACGGTAAAGAAAAACGCACGGTTTAGTACAGACAAAGACACACGGCAAAGAAACGCACACGGCAAAGATCAAGAAAAACACACAGTAAAGAAAAACGCACGGCAAAGATAACTACCACGTGGCCATTCCGTTGCGGACGGGACGGAAATTTTTCTTTAGTTCTTTGCCGTGTGCATGCACACGGCAAAGATATGTGTTTTACCTTGTGCATGCACACGGCAACGAAATGACATTGAATCCCACTTTTCTGTGCCGCGGGAAGAATTTTTCTTCGGTTCTTTGCCGTGTGCATGCACACGGCAAAGATTTTTTCAGTCTTTGCCGTGTGCATGCACACGGTAAAGAATTTTTTTTATTATTTTTTATTTCACAATAGCTTGTTAAATTTATAATTACAATATTTAATTTTATTTATCAATTTATAATAAATCCCCTTGTTTATTATGGCCTACCCTAACACAACCAAGCAACTAGTTCCACATTTTCTACCCCATTTCGACGCCGTTACCGCGTGTTTCCGTATAAGTCCCGTATTTCTCCAGCGGAGGTAGGGTTTCACCGGAGGGGCGCTACGTAGCGTCTGGATCCCAACATAAGCTAGGGGGTTCCATACCATGTTATTATATGTGTGTTGTGTACTTTTGATGGCAAAGATTGCACTCCGGGGTGTGGGCCGCTTCACCGGCATCCACTTCTCTCTCGTCAATTTACACGCGCTTATATGGTGAAACTCCCGTATCGGACGAAACATCGTGAATCTTCTGAAGATTTGTGTTCTATCAATGTGTATTAGGTTTCTATGGACTACGCTAACACAACCAAGCAACTATTTCCACATTACTACCCCCTTTCGACGTCGTTACCGTGTGTTTCCATATAAGTCCGGTATTTCTCCAGCGGGTCTAGGGTTTCACCGGAGGGGGGGCTACGGAGCGTCTATATCCCAACAAAAGCTAGGGGATGCCATACCATGTTAGTATAGTTGTGTTGTGTTCTTTGGATGGCAAATATTGCACTCCAGGGTGTGGGCCCTTCACCGGCATCCACTACTCTCTCGTGAGTTTACACGCGCTTATAGGGTGAAACTCCCGTATCGGACGAAACATCGTGAATCTTCCGAAGAGTTGTGTTCTAACAATGTGTATTGGGTTTCTATGGACTACCCTAACACAACCAAGCAACTAGTTCCACATTGCTACCCCCTTTCGACGCCGTTACTGCTTGTTTCCGTATAAGTCCGGTATTTCTCCAGCGGGTCTAGGGTTTCACCGGAGGGGGGGGATACGGAGCGTTTGGATCCCAACAAAAGCTAGGGGGTGCCATACCATGTTAGTATAGTTGTGTTGTGTGCTTTGGATGGCAAAGATTGCAACCCGGGGTGTGGGCCGCTTCACCGACATCCACTTCTCTCTCGTGAGTTTACACGCACTTATAGGGTGAAACTCTCGTATCGGACGAAACATCGTGAATCTTCCGAAGAGTTGTGTTCTAACGATGTGTATTGGGTTGCTATGGACTACCCTGACACAACCAAGCAACTAGTTCCACATTGCTACCCCTTTCGACGCTTTTTACCGCGTGTTTCCGTATAAGTCTTGGATGCCAAAGATCCCATCACTCCCTATGTTATGGCCTAACCGGCGTCGGATTCTCTCTTCCGGGTTCCATGACTGCTCACACACCGAAACTCCCGGAACTGACGGAACGGGGGGAACCTTGCCAATAGGTGGGCCCTACCATTGTCTTGTTTGTTTCTTTTGCCTAACATGACACAAACAAGCAACTAGTTCCACTTTGCTACCCCCTTCCGGCTCACGTAGAGGGGCCAGGACGACAATTCCGTCTTTTTCTACATCGGGGCCAGGGTTTCACCGGAGAGGGGCTCCGGAGCGTCTGAATCCCACCAAGTACCATGGTATGCCATACCATGTGTGTTAGAGTGTGACATGTGTCTTGGATGCCAAAGATCCCATCACTCCCTGTGTTATGACCTCATCAGCGTCGGATTCCACTACTAGGAAAATGGCTATAGGAGTGATGATACCCGTGACGCACTTCTGATTTGGCACGTCACGCCTATTACCCGCGGCGCACCATACTTTCGCGCGTCGCGCCTAAAGGCATACCCGCGGCGCACCATATATAAGGCGCGTCGCGCGTATGTGTGGGGCCGGGGTGGCGAGCCTCCGAGGCATACCCGCGACGCACCCAGCCCGAGGTGCGTCACGGCTATATTGGGTACCCGCGGCGCACCCTCCAGTGGTGCGCCACGGCTGCTTAATGCGCGGCGCACGTCGCCGCGGTGCGTCACGGCTATTCTTGGTAATATTAGGAGACCGTTCCCCTCTTCTTCGTCTTCCACATCTCGACGCCCCTGCTTCTTCAATCTCCCCGTTCGCCGCCACCGTTCGCCGCCACCGTAGACGCCACCCCTAGCCTCACGCCACCGTAAACGGCGCAGCACACCAGCCCTAGCCCCACGCCACCAGCCCTAGCCTCACGCACACGCCGCCGCCGCCACCCCATCGTCGCGCTCGGCCCAATCCCGCGTGACCTAGCTAGGAGGAGGAGCGAGGAAGGAGGAGGAGCAAGGGAGGAGGAGGAGCGAGGGAGGAGAGCGTCGCGCCGTCCACGTCTGCATCGACCGCGGCCTAGGAGGAGGAGCGCCGCGCCAGGACCTCTGCATCCCCGACGAGCGCTGCATCCTGTCGCCTCTGCATCCCTGACAAGAGGTATGTCTCCTCTCCTCTCCCTCTCCCAATCTTGATCAAACTCTGATAATATTACTTCAAGTTTGTTTGCTTGCTGCAGATCATGTGTGTTCTTGTCAAATTCGTGTAGTATTTAGGGAATGTGGGATGGTAATTATATACGAGTACCTGGCATTATTTGATGATCCTTGTGTGGCTGTTAATAAATGATTGGTGTTGATAGGTAGAAATGGATATGTGTAAAATTATGAATGTATGTTTCTGTTAATGGAGAAATGTATATACGAATCAACGATTTATCTCACATTGGGTGTGTTGTCGTCTTTTTTGAAGTATATTTTTTGCTGCGCAGGTTTGAATGTCCAAAAAAGAGGATATGTCATGCCGAAATTTTGAATTATTTTGACTATTATGTAGCTAAATTACTAATTTTATTTGTTAGAGAAGAGAACATCCTGGTAAACAAGTAGAAAGAAGAAGTGGTTGCCATAGGAGGTGTGCACTAGGTCTCGTGTGGTACTTGAGCTGATGTGTGCACTAGGTCTATGTCAGCGAGCTAACTAGTTTCTTGATTACTAGTACTCACTGAAGCAAATGATTGACGAGCAAATGGAGATTAGCAACCTGATACTTGCGTTCATCTATTTTCACATAGTGACAATTATACCTGATTGTTTCTAGCTATATCAATTCCTTGAAGTATGAACTTTGGAATCATACCAGTTCTTGATCCTTGTAAATTGAGCTCGAAAAATAAAATCTCTTTGTGGAGAAGTCGAGAGGTAACCATAGCCCATAGCAGTGGTCTTCTTCTTTCACTCCCTTTGGTTTGGCGAGTTCTCGGGTAGCCTTGACACTGACTTTATTTAGTGCTTGATGAACTTGCATGGAAATCCTTTTGTGTATGTTTTGTTCTTGAGTGCCTCCTTCAAGCTTAATTAATGGGATCTTTGTGATGTTGTCCATGAACATATGCTATACATGTGCATAGCTACTGGTTTCGATCCACTGGTGCATAGCTACCTGTTAGCTTGTCAGGCTTATAATATTGATATACTCTGTTTTTAGTTTTTACATTACTGACCAGGTTTGATCTTGGATATATGAACTACATTTTGGATAACCTATTTGAGAAAATGGAATCACAGAAACAATGTTTTGCTTGAAGGTTTTATGCTAAGAAATAAGGCAGAAAAGTGGAATTTTGGAAAACAGTGAAAAACACCAACTAGCACTTTTCCCACCTTATTTTCACCAAGGAGTTGAAGTTCATTTTTAAATTCTCTTACTGTTTTGAAAAGTACTAAAGTTGCTTAACAAAACCATGCTTGGAAAATAAAATTTAGAGAATTTTAAAGGCCTGAAAACAAACCCAACATTCAGCTAACCTCTCTGTTTTCTTAACACTTAGCAAAAATTCAGTAACTTTTCAGCAAGCCAAGACAGCAGGACCAACCTTGGTACCCAAATAAAAGTCTTACATATTGATGATTTCTCCTTGATTTTACTGGGACTGAACCCCAGTTTTTCTTCTCTGCATATTATTTTAAGTTAGTATTATTAATGGAAGGTGCTGTTTAGGTGCTCTGCTCCATGAAGTTCATGGTTGTATGCTTGCTGCTTCTGAGATTATGCACTACTTACATTATTGTTAAGTTTGACAGAGCACTACTAATGACACACTGTTATCTTCAATCTAATTCTGTGGGGCTGCTTTGAGAAGAAAAAGAATCTATGGGTAGGAGATAGAATAAGGAATCATGCTCTCTGTTACAACACAATGATAATCCTAGTTTCCTTTTCTTAATTAAAAGGAATCCTTGTTTTGTGATAGCTATGCTACTCTAACCTCTATGTGTACTTTCTTAATTAAATAGAACATGGCTTGCGAAGTATGTCGGTCTCGATGTGCCGAAGGACGATTCACTGGGGCTTCTTTTATGCTTCAACTCCACGACGGTGACGTTGATTCGTTGGTAATTAACAATTCTTTTTATGTTAACTTGTTCTTTCGTTTTACTATTGTCAGACCCCGGACCCAGAGATATACATACTGTTATGTGCTCCTAGCCATGGACTCCCAAGGGCTTCAGGGTTACCAGCCCCGGCCGCAACAAACAACGGCAGGCAGACCGGATTTATCGGCACGTAGTCCGGATCCCCGGTCTACTACTCCTTGTATCCATGCTAGTCATAACCAATTATGCATACCCAAGCGTCCACGACTCGGATGAAACTGAAGGAACGGGACCAAAGTTATACAGAGCTGCTATGTGTCCAGAAAGTGCAACAACAATCGAGGGTTACTGGGGTTACCTCGCCCCAGGCCGATCACATCGACAGGCGGGCTCGGACATGGATCATCGGCTCCACAACCCCTCGACTGCGACAACTATGCATGCATAGCCAAAACTGTATAACAATGAGCTCGAAACCAACAACCGATCAAAGCAACACTCTAGACATGAAACTTGTATTAAACAGATGATACTAGAGTATAGCTTACAAGCAGAGGTCACACGACCCAACATTACATCAGACAACGGAAGGCAAATAATGTTGCTAATCAACAAGAACCAAAAAGGCCTAAGAGGCCGCAACATAAGGCGACGTCCCAGCCCATAGATTCCAGGCTGCTACCTGGGAACCCCAAACTACTCGTCGATGTCCACGTTGAAACACCACCGAACTGAGGAACTCCACCTGAACCAAGTTGAAGCAAACATGAGTACGGGAGGTACTCAACAAGACTTAGTTAACCTATTATATATCTGCTTCTTTTAGAAAAAGTTATGAAGGTTATTTTGCGTAAAGCCATCTTTGTTTTCCAAGTTGAGGGAGGAATAGCACGTCTCATGGAGTATTTTGAGAACAGATGAGAAAGCTACTCAACTACTGATATCATCATCTTTTTAATCCACCAACTCATATCAGCACCTCGTGCTTCAAAGATCACCACCTCAAGTTGTTCCAGTAACTCATGCTACAAGGTAACCCCTCTCGGCATCTCCGAGGAGGCATCCTTCATTCATTATCAACAAGTTTTAATCATTCCGTTTAAGTTGTCTATGATCACAGAATCCGTCACCAAGTCGTCCTTAACCGCGGACACGGCTTTTCGAAAAGATTAAACCCTGCAGGGGTGTACAACTTTAACCACACGTATCGACCAACTCTTAATGCCAGATCATTAGCACTATTCCGGGAAGTGCCGGCAGATGGAGGTCGACCACGATCTTCCCCTTGCTTCGCCTATTCCATGAGTCGCTCCGAGTAGAGATGGTCCGCCAATAGGGAGTGGCCATCTCCTGCCGGGTCTCTATCGTTGTGCGCAATGCTCGACGGTTACCTACCCGCAGAGCGCCGATACACCACCACGTCCTAGTTTTGAAAACGTTTTGATATCCCCGCAAATCCAAATGGAAAGCCCGAACTAGGCAACTCATGGAACAAACTAGGCAAGTTGAGACCGAGGGGAATCTAAGCCCCGTGTGGATGCACGCTCAGTCTTGGCTCGAAGACGAGAACTCGCTCCTAGGGGCATGAACGAGACAACTACCACAGACCCTCTGTGGTCTCGTCATCCACACCTTTAAATCATATTAATCAAATTCTCTTAAATTTCCACAACATCCTACCATACTAGATTCATTCGTAACTCTGATTCATCAACCGGATGGAGCAGAGATCAACAGACATGTATGACTAAGCATGGCATATTTGAGGCTCTGGCGATACACACAAACAAATCCTATGTCTGCTAGGAGCATTGAATCATGATATCTGGGTTATGCAAATAAATAGGATAACTCTATCTATTGACTCAAGATACATTGGAACCGAATGCATTTGTACGAGAATGAAAAGTCTATTGAAATCATATATGGGCAGATAAGAGGTTATGCTTGCCTTGCTTCAAGAAAACCAGAGAAAGTCTTCAGGAATAAGTGCTTGACTTGTCGGTTAGGATCAAGTATTCGCCATGGCGTTGTCGATCTTCTCTTCGGGGTCGCATTCTACCGATCAGGAGCATAACACCGAAAGAGAAACAACAATCAAACATGGCATCGATGCAATGCGCAATATGTATGCATGAGCAGTTAATGCACTGAAACAAAGCCCTAAGCATGATCGTTGGGTTGCTAGGGTTCGTATGTTAATTATGCAGTTTCTCTGAAATTAGCCCGAAGTGGACCTCGGAGGGGGTTTCGGGCGGTTCTGAGAGGGTGCACCATTTTAATTGCTCAAATGGTTTTAAAAACATCATAAACATGTTGCATTTGTCATTTTGAGCATTTTGGTATATTACTTTTAATTTTCTAATTTTCTTGAATAAAAACTTATTTTTCTAATTTTAAATGAATTAATAACATTAAAATAATACTCAAAACTCAACTTTGTCAAACATGATTGAAAATTGTATATTCAGATAGAGTATATTTTTCTGATCATAACTATACTTTCCTTTTATTTTTCTGAGTAACAGATTAAAAGATATTAATTATTCAACTTAATTCATATTCTGTAATTGTAAAACATTTTCTAGGAAAAAGACAAAACACGGTTATGAGGTCATCGTGACGTCATCCTGGCATCAGCCCAGGCCAGGAAGGGTGCTGTCTCCGTGCAATCGAGCAAACGAGCGATGGATTCACAAAATAAACTCGCGCATAGGCGAGAGGAGGTGACGGTGATCACAGAGGTGGCGGCGCCGCTCCTTTTGGGTCGCCGGAGCGACCACGCCGTCCACCGGCGCGGCGGCGGCCGGAGGTACACAGCGCGGGGACGGTACCGAGGGGGAGGGGACAAACCAAAGGCACCTACAGGTGCGGGAGCTCACCAGGATTGTCATAGAGGTGACGAGGAGGTGGGGGATGGTCGGAGACGGCGGCATCGAGCGCGGCGGCGGTCGGCCGGAGGCGAGGAAGACATGGATGTCGGCGTTGATTTCGTCCAACGTGGGTCAATTCCGGTGGCTAGGAGGGGAATAGGAGGGCGGTGGAGCTTCCGGGAACCTCAGTTCATCGCGGGGCAGAGCATAGCGTCGGCGAGGAGCCAACTCCGGCGAGCTAGGGTTCGGTTCTTCGGAGGAAGAACACAGGGAGAGAGAGGAGGGTTCGGGGGGGTTCTGAGGGGAGAGGCTGCGATCTGGACGCCTCCTGGGAGCCCTTACCCTCCCGATGACGTAGAGCAGGAGGTGGCAACGGCATCGTCGACGAGCAGCTCGTCTACTGGCGGGAGGAGGAAGAAGTTAAAAAGGATTTTTATGAAAAAACCCCTGGAGCTTTCGGAAATCACCAAGAGATCCTTTCCTCTTTTAAAACAGGACAGAAACAGAAGTTTTAGGGACCTTTTTGCAAACAGAAAAATTAGCAAAAATAGTTTTTGAAAAGCTTATGAAATTTCCAACAAAACCACAACTTGGTTTTCCAAAATTGAAATTGTTTTGAAAACAATTTTTGGGTGATCACTTTAAGTGACTTTTATGCAAGTTTCACTTAAATTCAATTTAAGAAATTGATTCAAAATTTTCCATGCATGCTATGCAATGAACACCACACCACAACCCTTTTGTTAGCAAATTTGGGATGTTACAAATCTACCCCCCTTACAAGAATCTCGTCCCGAGATTCCCGAAGGAGAAGAAAGAAGGAACACCGGTTTTGAATGATCTTCTTGAACCTTACGGTTCTTTCTCGAAGAGGTTGATCCGTAGCATCTTGAAGTACTGAACGGATACACCTTAGGTAAGAGGGAAACTCTTAGGAAATGATCTTCACGAAGATCGAGTATCTCGTGACTAACTCATGACAGGATGTTCATAAAGAACTTTTGAGTTATCAGGCATGAAACACATCAAGATAACGGAGGGAATAGAAGATGGTTTCAAGTTTGCGAACGATTGTTCTTGAAAGGATTTAGAATATGAGCTTTGCACAAGACTTTAAATCCTTTTGAGAAGAAAGGTTGAACAACTTGTAACACCGAGGTTTCTTCGAGGTAGAATACCAAGATGGGAAGGATGGTCTTGGATACCAAAACATAATATCCGTAGACGAGGGAAACACGAGAGAACACTGTAATTCGTGTGTCAGAGAAAACTTGATACATGATCATGTTCACTCTTCGGAGTGGACACGAAAGATAACGGAACTTTCATTCCGTCAAAACTTGTTCGTAAACTTTGTCAAAGATTGGGATGTTACTTCATGACAGAATATGAGTAACCATGGATGTTGTAACACCGTAATGAAGGAGGAACTCTTGGTCACACCGTAAGGATGGTTAGCCAATGTGGATTGAAACACCGGAAGAGGAATAAGGAATCTTTTTCCTGTTGCGGTTTAGACGTAGCAATACATCTACCACATGGTTAAGACTCTATGGCTGAAGTAACTAACAAATTCACACAATGTGTGATATGAACAGAACTTCAGGTACAAACAACTTGAGAAAGGAAACTGATCAATGGCGGTCACAAAGCACCACGAGATGTTTTTCACGAGGAACTTGTTTCCACCAGAACAAAGGTTTTGGAGGTTCAACAGAGAGATATTGGAAATGTCAACTTCCGAGTTCTCCTGGACGTTCTGGATACAGATACCAGGCTCATGACAAGCCTTCTATAGGTCATCTAGCAAGAGGGAAACTTGTTGGAATGAGCCATACAAGAATTCTCACGGAGAGTGGCTGTTCTTACGGATTCAAAGAGATATGACATTAGGTCTTCCGGCTAATTGTGTCAACCACCACATCAACCATGCCGTATTTTAAAAAGACCTAATTCAGTACCCTTGAGGAAAACACAAGCCATCATTGCTGCTTGAGATTCAGCTCTGGTTAGTGGATTGATAACTCAGACTCCACATGTTTGACCAAAGAGATTGCACCGGTTACAACAAGATACATTTACTGGATTCTTAAGGTATGGAATACGATGTCAAGCTCGAAAAGATGAGCGAGATTACGGAACTCATGTATTAGCAACTTGTGAAAGACGGTTGCACCTACACGAACTACTCGCAAAATAATACATCGAAGTCCTGATTGGGAAGATGATAACAAAGATCACCAAGATCTTGGACTTCTTCTCTCAAGAAAAATCAGTCAGTGGCCTTGCGTGGATGCAAACTTCTTCAAATATTGGAAGTAACAACCTACCATCTCAAGAATAGTCCACACTTGCATGACCGACTTGGGATTATTCCCGAAGGAACAAGAAAACTTTACTCGGGCCCATGGCAACAACTTTCACCATAAGCACACAAACCCGAGAAAGTCACTTCGAACATCCAAAACACAACTTCGTGATGACACAAAGATGGTTCTCAAAGGTTTCCAACGTTAGTGCCAAGTGTTCAACATGAACCTCTTGCAACTTGGAGAAATAGGGATGTCATCGATGGGCTCGACAACACACTTATCAAAACACTCCAAGAAAGAGTATTCATATAACATATGAACAAGGCAAAATGTCGGTTAGGCTAAAGGACATGAAGGTGTACCTAGGGAAAACACCATGAGTGGAAACACCATCAAGATAGTCCTCGGAGCTGAACTTGATCTAACGATAGCCCAAATCAAATCAAGTGTTTGTTAGGTAGCATATCCACGAGGGAGATACTATCCTTCTTCAACACGAGGAAAACTAGACATCCCATTACAAAGGAACAAGTTAAGAAGAGCTCGTGTCTTTCAACTCTCCAAGTTAGTGGTTAAGCTCAACCAACTAGTCCAGGATGTCCAGCAGGGTTCCTTGGAGGAAGGAGTGGTTCAAACTACCCCTTGTTTAGACATCACGGTCAGGTAACAACCTGGTGATACTTCTAGAAAGACAACCAGAATATCACAACCCACCGACATGTCTTGGAGTTTGAAAGGAATCTTGCTTGACAAAGCAACTGATATGGTCTTGAGAGCTTTGGTGTGAACCTAACTCTTTGACCAAGAATGTGCACCGGAATGAACGGATTTGGTAACACGGTCAACTTAAAGTGGAGACCGGGTGACCAATAGTGCTAAGATGGACACAGATGTTTCTTAGATTTTCAAAGCAATAAGAATTGCTCAGAATATCTGATGCACACATCAATGCACAGACCCATCATACTCCAGCACTCAAACTTGGAGGGAGGGTGAGTAAAGATGTCTAGGAGCATCACTTCATCAACAGAGTCATGAAACTCAACACAACCTCTTGATATATAAGAGTGTGATACTCGGAAGTGGAACAGAGTAGAAGATGATGAAACTTCTCTAATCTGCAGATTACAAAACTTTGACCTGGTACTAGAGATGAACGAGGTACTGGAGTTTGTTTCTCCTGACATTTCAAGGTGGAATGTTTTGACGGAAAACAAGAGCAAATGTATTGGAAGAATCCAACACACATATGCAATTTGGTTTCAAAACAACGGATGCGGATTTGAGAGCAATTGGAAGATAGGAACATGCTCCGGAAAATCCAGAGGCCATGGGGAGTGCACAGGTGATACTCTTTTTGTAAAACCCATGCTAGAAGATCGATATAGTTGAATTGAGAACGAAGATGTGGATTTCATGATGACCACTCTTGTTGTGATTCCTTTTTTGATTACAAGAGAAAACCTACGGAATATTGGAGTTGAAACTACCTAGCCATCCTGAGGTAGAAGATATTCCTCAGGATCCAAAGAAACAGAACTTGGGTTAAAGGTCAGCATCCTGTACTGATAGCGTGAGCATCACATGGTTATGAAACCACATGGTTCAACCCACCACAATTCAGCACATTCCGGGACCTTCGGTTCAAGTCCAAGGTTAAAACCCTAAGAAAGGAGTACCTACTATCCTAGTGCCTTGAAGGACACTACGAATAGCAAACACAAAGTATCTTTAAAAAAAAAACTTAACTCCGGAAGAATTTGAACAGAGGGTAACGGATACATTCGAGATGAAAAGGAAATCTCGAGGTTCAGGATTTTGAAACTTAGAACAGGAGTATGTGGAAACCACACAACTCTGAGAGATTATGATAGAAAGGAAATCTCCCATTTGAAACGAGAGATAACGTAATATGGAACACACACGACTCTAGAAACTGAACACTAGGTCAACTTGGGTAACAGACGTCCTTGCCGAAGAAGGCACCTAGGTTTTGAATGACTAGAAGAGATAGAAAAACCTTTTCAAATCAAAACAGGTAAGGTGACCCAGAGTTAGAGCGATACCAGATAAGGAGTAAAAAGAATCCTAAGAAGGTTTTTCACAACTCATTTGAGGTTTCAAACTAGTTTTCACAATCACTAGACTCGACATCGACCAAGCAATAAGGTTTTCCTACAGGCAGTCCTGCTCTGATACCACTCTTGTCAGACCCCGGACCCAGAGATATACATACTGTTATGTGCTCCTAGCCATGGACTCCCAAGGGCTTCAGGGTTACCAGCCCCGGCCGCAACAAACAACGGCAGGCAGACCGGATTCATCGGCACGTAGTCCGGATCCCCGGTCTACTACTCCTTGTATCCATGATAGTCATAACCAATTATGCATACCCAAGCGTCCACGAGTCGGATGAAACTGAAGGAACGGGACCAAAGTTATACAGAGCTGCTATGTGTCCAGAAAGTGCAACAACAATCGAGGGTTACTGGGGTTACCTCGCCCCAGGCCGATCACATCGACAGGCGGGCTCGGATATGGATCATCGGCTCCACAACCCCTCGACTGCGACAACTATGCAGGCATAGCCAAAACTGTATAACAATGAGCTCGAAACCAACAACCGATCAAAGCAACACTCTAGACATGAAACTTGTATTAAATAGATGATACTAGAGTATAGCTTACAAGCAGAGGTCACACGACCCAACATTACATCAGACAACGGAAGGAAAATTATGTTGCTAATCAACAAGAACCAAAAAGGCCTAAGAGGCCGCAACATAAGGCGACGTCCCAGCCCATAGATTCCAGGCTGCTACCTGGGAACCCCAAACTACTCGTCGATGTCCACGTTGAAACACCACCGAACTGAGGAACTCCACCTGAACCAAGTTGAAGCAAACATGAGTACGGGAGGTACTCAACAAGACTTAGTTAACCTATTATATATCTGCTTCTTTTAGAAAAAGTTATGAAGGTTATTTTGCGTAAAGCCATCTTTGTTTTCCAAGTTGAGGGAGGAATAGCACGTCTCATGGAGTATTTTGAGAACAGATGGGAAAGCTACTCAACTACTGATATCATCATCTTTTTAATCCACCAACACATATCAGCACCTCGTGCTTCAAAGATCACCACCTCAAGTTGTTCCGGTAACTCATGCTACAAGGTAACCCCTCTCGGCATATCCGAGGAGGCATCCTTCATTCATTATCAACAAGTTTTAATCATTCCGTTTAAGTTGTCTATGATCACAGAATCCGTCACCAAGTCGTCCTTAACCGCGGACACGGCTTTTCGAAAAGATTAAACCCTGCAGGGGTGTACAACTTTAACCACACGTATCAACCAACTCTTAATGCCAGATCATTAGCACTATTCCGGGAAGTGCCGGCAGATGGAGGTCGACCACGATCTTCCCCTTGCTTCGCCTATTCCATGAGTCGCTCCGAGTAGAGATGGTCCGCCAATAGGGAGTGGCCATCTCCTGCCGGGTCTCTATCGTTGTGCGCAATGCTCGACGGTTACCTACCCGCAGAGCGCCGATACACCACCACGTCCTAGTTTTGAAAACGTTTTGATATCCCCGCAAATCCAAATGGAAAGCCCGAACTAGGCAACTCATGGAACAAACTAGGCAAGTTGAGACCGAGGGGAATCTAAGCCCCGTGTGGATGCACGCTCAGTCTTGGCTCGAAGACGAGAACTCGCTCCTAGGGGCATGAACGAGACAACTACCACAGACCCTCTGTGGTCTCGTCATCCACACCTTTAAATCATATTAATCAAATTCTCTTAAATTTCCACAACATCCTACCATACTAGATTCATTCGTAACTCTGATTCATCAACCGGATGGAGCAGAGATCAACAGACATGTATGACTAAGCATGGCATATTTGAGGCTCTGGCGATACACACAAACAAATCCTATGTCTGCTAGGAGCATTGAATCATGATATCTGGGTTATGAAAATAAATAGGATAACTCTATCTATTGACTCAAGATACATTGGAACCGAATGCATTTGTACGAGAATGAAAAGTCTTTCGAAATCATATATGGGCAGATAAGAGGTTATGCTTGCCTTGCTTCAAGAAAACCAGAGAAAGTCTTCAGGAATAAGTGCTTGACTTGTCGGTTAGGATCAAGTATTCGCCATGGCGTTGTCGATCTTCTCTTCGGGGTCGCATTCTACCGATCAGGAGCAAAACACCGAAAGAGAAACAACAATCAAACATGGCATCGATGCAATGCGCAATATGTATGCATGAGCAGTTAATGCACTGAAACAAAGCCCTAAGCATGATCGTTGGGTTGCTAGGGTTCGTATGTTAATTATGCAGTTTCTCTGAAATTAGCCCGAAGTGGACCTCGGAGGGGGTTTCGGGCGGTTCTGAGAGGGTGCACCATTTTAATTTCTCAAATGGTTTTAAAAACATCATAAACATGTTGCATTTGTCATTTTGAGCATTTTGGTATATTACTTTTAATTTTCTAATTTTCTTGAATAAAAACTTATTTTTCTAATTTTAAATGAATTAATAACATTAAAATAATACTCAAAACTCAACTTTGTCAAACATGATTGAAAATGGTATATTCAGATAGAGTATATTTTTCTGATCATAACTATACTTTCCTTTTATTTTTCTGAGTAACAGATTAAAAGATATTAATTATTCAACTTAATTCATATTCTGTAATTGTAAAACATTTTCTAGGAAAAAGACAAAACACGGTTATGAGGTCATCGTGGCGTCATCCTGGCATCAGCCCAGGCCAGGAAGGGTGCTGTCTCCGTGCAATCGAGCAAACGAGCGATGGATTCACAAAATAAACTCGCGCATAGGCGAGAGGAGGTGACGGTGATCACAGAGGTGGCGGCGCCGCTCCTTTTGGGTCGCCGGAGCGACCACGCAGTCCACCGGCGCGGCGGCGGCCGGAGGTACACAGCGCGGGGACGGTACCGAGGGGGAGGGGACAAACCAAAGGCACCTACAGGTGCGGGAGCTCACCAGGATTGTCGTAGAGGTGACGAGGAGGTGGGGGATGGTCGGAGACAGCGGAATCGAGCGCGGCGGCGGTCGGCCGAAGGCGAGGAAGACATGGATGTCGGCGTTGATTTCGTCCACCGTGGGTCGATTCCGGTGGCTAGGAGGGGAATAGGAGGGCGGTGGAGCTTCCGGGAACCTCAGTTCATCGCGGGGCAGAGCATAGCGTCGGCGAGGAGCCAACTCCGGCGAGCTAGGGTTCGGTTCTTCGGAGGAAGAACACAGGGAGAGAGAGGAGGGTTCGGGGGGGTTCTGAGGGGAGAGGCTGCGATCTGGACGCCTCCTGGGAGCCCTTACCCTCCCGATGACGTAGAGAAGGAGGTGGCAACGGCATCGTCGACGAGCAGCTCGTCTACTGGCGGGAGGAGGAAGAAGTTAAAAAGGACTTTTATGAAAAACCCCCTGGAGCTTTCGGAAATCACCAAGAGATCCTTTCCTCTTTTAAAACAGGACAGAAACAGAAGTTTTAGGGACCTTTTTGCAAACAGAAAAATTAGCAAAAATAGTTTTTGAAAAGCTTATGAAATTTCCAACAAAACCACAACTTGGTTTTCCAAAATTGAAATTGTTTTGAAAACAATTTTTGGGTGATCACTTTAAGTGACTTTTATGCAAGTTTAACTTAAATTCAATTTAAGAAATTGATTCAAATTTTTCCATGCATGCTATGCAATGAACACCACACGACAACCCTTTTGTTAGCAAATTTGGGATGTTACAACTATCTAGCTTGAGACTTGTGTTTATTAACAAAAGATTCTTCATATTTCTTTTTTAGATTCTACCATGCAATATTCGCGAAGAATTCAACGAGTTAGTTGGCAGTAACGTGGATTTCAATGTTCACGGGACCACCTACATTCTTCGAGTGAAAAAAGAAAGAACGAAGACCTACTTCTGCGGGCCACAATTGCAGGCTATCATCGGCACATACAATTTAAGCGGAGGTGATTACATTCACTTCTCTATGGAAGGACCGCAACCTCGCATCAAAATTCTGTATATGGGCGGGATTGCGAGCGAGGATGGCGGGAGTGAGGAGGAAACTGGGAACACCGAGGATATGGACACTGAGGATGATATGGACGAGGAGGACCCATGGAAACATGTGGTGGTTGCTCAAAGAGCGAATCTTAGCGAGTTTGAGAAGGACCGTGTCCTTCAGAAACTTGCCCAGATAGATAGCTACATCGGGTCCCCTTTCGTGCATCGCATCACCAACACTAACATCTCCAATGGACATGTCATGGTATGTTTCTTAACACTTTCTTATTCATATAGTTGCTTATGTTCTTAACACTTTCTTATCCGGTATTTGACATTGTGCTTTTATTCTTTCTTGGAATTGTGTGTTGTAGAAAATACCGATGGCGGTAGCGGATAGTGCTGGCATGGAGCAAGGTACCATTGGAGTACGCCGTGGAGAATCAGGACCTGTCACCGCAGTTCCGATCACCAGGGATAACGCTGATGGTCGGGTCATCCTCAACTCTCAAGCATGGAGGCAGTTCCATTCCGCAAGAGCTGGTATGGAGGTTGGCAGAGCTATTCTGATCACCATGAGGAATAGTGACATCGCCAACTTGGACATGATGATGGTCATCGACTACATCCGCGCCCGCTAGATAGATTATGTGGTGATGATCGAGACTATGTAATATGGTTGTTTTCGAGACTAACTCCTGGATTTATTAGTAGTATATATGTTTGTTTTCGAGACTATGTAATATTTCTGCTATGAAAATTTATTCTATCAATTGCATACCTGTATTTGAGCTACTGATATTCTTCTGTATTTTGTGTACAGACATTCTTCTGTATTTGAGCTGTATATACCTGTACAAATACGGTACTGCCTTTTTTTAAAAAATACAGCATAGAATAGCCGTGACGCACCTAAATTACTAGCCGTGGCGCACTTACGGAGTTAGGCGTGACGCGCCTCGCAATAGCCGCGGCGCACCGAGCCCGTGCGTCACGGGTATAAATAGGCGCGGCGCACCAGCTAGGTGCGTCACGGCTAAACCCATAGGCGCGGCGTGATAGCCGTGACGCGCCCAGGTGCGTCACGGATAAGCAAAATGGTGCGTCATGGGTAAGCTTTTCCCTAGTAGTGTTCTCTCTTCCGGGTTCCATGACTGCTCACACCCCGAAACTCCCGGAACGGGGGGAACCTTGCCAATAGGTGGGACCTACGATTGTCTTGGGTGTTCCTTGGTCCTAACATTACACAAACAAGCAACTAGTTCCACTTTGCTACCCCCTTCCCGCTCACGTAGAGGGGCCAGGACGGCAGTTCCGTCTTTTTCTTCAACGGGGCTAGGGTTTCATCGGAGAGGGGCTCCGGAGCGTCTGAATCCCACCAAGTACCATGGTATGACATACCACGTGTGTTAGAGTGTGACAAGTGTCTTGGATGCCAAAGGTCCCATGACTACCTGTGTTATGGCCTCACCGGCGTCGGATTCTCTCTTCCGGGTTCCATGACTGCTCACACCCCGAAACTCCCAAAACTGACGGAACGGGGGGAACCTTGCGAATAGGTGGGCCATACCATTGTATTGGGTGTTTCTTTTGCCTAACATGACACAACCAAGCAACTAGTTCCACTTTGCTACCCCCTTCCGGCTCACGTAGAGGGGCCAGGACGACAATTTCGTCTTTTTCTATAACGGGGCCAGGGTTTGACCGGAGAGGGGCTCCGGAGCGTCTGAATCCTACAAAGTACCATGGTATGCCATACCATGTGTGTTAGAGTGTGACATGTGTCTTGGATTCCAAAGATCCCATCACTCTTTGTGTTATGACCTCACCAGCGTCGGATTCTCTCTTCCGGGTTCATTGACTGCTCACACCCCGAAACTCCCGGAACTGACGGAACGGGGGGGAACCTTGCCAATAGGTGGAACCTACCATTGTATTTGGTGTTCCTTGGTCCTAATATTACACAACCAAGCAACTAGTTCCACTTTTCTACCCCCTTCCGGCTCACGTAGAGGGGCCAGGACGGCAGTTCCGTCTTTTTCTACAACGGGGCTAGGGTTTCACCGGAGAGGGGCTCCGGAGCGTCTGAATCCCACCAAGTACCATGGTATGACATACCATGTGTGTTAGAGTGTGCCGTGTGTCGTGGATGCCAAAGGTCCCATCACTACCTGTGTTATGGCCTCACCGACGTCGGATTCTCTGTTCCGGGTTCCATGACTGCTCACACCCCGATACTCCCGAAACTGACGGAACGGGGGGGGGGACCTTGAAAATAGGTGGGCCCTACCATTGTCTTGGGTGTTCCTTGTGCCTACCATGATACAACCAAGCAACTAGTTCCACTTTGCTACCCCCTTCCGTCTCACTTAGAGGGGCCAGGACGACAGTTCCGTCTTTTTCTACAACGGGGACAGGGTTTCACCGGAGAGGGGCTCCGGAGCATCTGAATCCCACCAAGTACGATGGTATGCCATACCATGTGTGCTAGAGTGTGCCATGTGTATTGGATGCCATAGATCCCATCACTCCCTGTGTTATGGCCTCACCGGCGTCGGATTCTCTGTTCCGGGTTCCATCACTGCTCACACCCCGAAACTCCCGGAACTGACGGAACGGGGGGAACCTTGCCAATAGGTGGGCCCTACGATTGTATTGGGTGTTCCTTGGGCCTAACATTACACAACCAAGCAACTAGTTCCACTTTGCTACCCCCTTCCGGCTCACGTTGAGGGGCCAGGAGTACTGTTCCGTATTTTTCTATAGCGGGGCCAGGGTTTCACCGCAGAGGGGCTCCGGAGCGTATGAATCACACGAAGTACCATGGTATGGCATACCATGTGTATTAGAGTGTGCCATGTGTCTTGGATGCCAAAGATCCCATCACTCCCTGTGCTATGGCCTCACCGGCGTCGGATTCTCTCTTGCGGGTTCCAGGACTGCTCACACCAAGCCGATCCTACACGAATGTCGACGACAACCAACCAAGCCGCAACCGGGGACGAACCACTTGGCGAGACTTGGCGGGAGCCCACCGCATCGACTCGAGAAAGCCTCCGTACATGGAGGTTGCTGAAGATCTTGTGCCAATCAATCCGCGACGGCGACCAAGGTAGGAGCGGCCGCCTTTCGGCCAGAGGCATCGACGCCGAGCACGACGCCGAGAGAGCGCTCCTAAAAGAGGCTCTAGAGAAGAGAAAGCATCAGATGCTACAGCACAGCTTCCCCGGAAATCCACAAGCAGATCACCCCGCCCCTCCTCTAGCCCCCACCAATCCACAACACATCTTGACTTCTCCTTTCTTCCCACCACCGTGGAAGCAAGATCGGAGAGAAGGAGCCATGGAGCAGAAGAGCCTTTGGAGTTTATGCCGAGCTTATTGGAACCGCCATCTCCACCAAATCCCGCACCCGCTGCCTTGATCCACCATGGAACTAGGTAGCCAGAGCGAGGAGGCGCACCTTCGACGTCGCTCGACAGCGCCAGAGGCCTAAGATGGTGTGGCATACAGCCAAGAACAGCCACAAAGGGCAAAACCTGCAAAGAAAAGAAAACCGAAGCACCTACCCTATGCCTACATCTACTGCTACTGCTGTACAGAGGGGCAGACCACCTAATCCATCTACTCGCCGGCCGGCAGAACCTCCGATGAGAAGAAAGGATAGGGGCGCCAAGGGGAGCTCTCCTCTCGACTCTCAACGGGGGCAAGACTTCACGTTGTTGGAAGCTAACTCGATATACATACACCTCAAGCATCCAGCCAATAAGGTAGGCTGAATCGTCTACCCACGGATCTCACTCAGGCAGCCGTCCGATGGCCAGCGATCCAACGCACTAGAACTCGAGACGCACCCCAGCCAACCCAATTTTTTTGTTGAGAAAATCCAACCCAGCTCAGCGCACACGTGGACGCACACCACCCACACCCAAACCCTAACGAACGCACGCACGCACGCACCCACCCACAATCCCCGCTCTCCCTTGACCCCCTTTGCGTCGCCACCCACCCTCGTGATACCCTTCATCGCCTCCGCCGACGCATCTCCTCCGGCTTTCCTCACCCTCTCCGCCTCCCTCCTGGCCATCCCCGAACTCTCCATGGAGGATGGCTTCTACCGCTTCAAGGGAGCCGCTGCACGCGGCGGCGTAGAGGAGGCGCAACACATAGGTCGCCCG
This sequence comes from Alopecurus myosuroides, assembly GCA_028641055.1. Lineage (NCBI taxonomy): Eukaryota > Viridiplantae > Streptophyta > Magnoliopsida > Poales > Poaceae > Alopecurus > Alopecurus myosuroides. Next base: position 483,760,859 of record CM054058.1, read on the forward strand.
CCTCCCCATCCCTTCCACTCTGGCGAGAAGATCGAGTGGCAGCAAGGCCGGGACTGGTCGCCGACGCGTGAGTCCATGTGCGTACCCACGGGGGTCGCTCCGTCGATCTCGCCTGCCCGCCTCACCGACGTCGGCTGCTGCAAGCCGGCTGCCGGGACGCGCCGGCAGAGAGTCTTTGTCCGCCATGCTGCTCCAGGTCGCCATCCTCGTTCTTAACCACCGGATGTGAAGGCACTACGGTGGTTCGTTCACCACGGCGACCTCTGCATCCCAATAAGGTCATTTTTCCGTTCCTTTCCTTGCTCTCGTTCAATTCCCTCGACACCCAACGCTGGTAATCTGGTTTGGTGCCTTTGATGTATTCTAGTTGTTTCCTCTCGGAGCCGGGTTTCCAGTGCATCCAGCTCACGTTGGCGTGTGGCCATCCCTTGCCTTTCTGCTTCTACTTGCCTTCTCTGTTGCTCCAATGCACGACGGGCTACATCCAGGTCCCTGACACGTTCCGCCGCGTTTTCTGGTGTGATAAACGTGGCAAGGACTGTGGGATCTAGAATCAGATTGTTGTCGAACAGGGCCGGGTGTTGTGGATTGGAAGGACCCGCCCCTGGTGTCCGGTTTGCTAGGAATCCAAACGTGTTTGCGTGCAACTCGTTTTCCGCCGCTTGACTGGTGACCGATCCCGACTCTCCGTCAACCCGGACCAGGACCGGGTTTCCGTTAGTCGGACCTTGCTGCTGGGCCAATGCTTGTGCTGCTCCGACCGCGGCCGCGGTCACGTTCTCCTGGTTGAGATTGGTCGCAGGAGCCGTGTAAACCGCCACCCGGCGCACAATGCTTGGCGTGAACTCATGATGTTCCTCTTCGCTGTTGTTTTCCTCATACCGGTTCTCCAGCAGATGCAGGATAGACTCGGTATCATCTTCTCTCTCGACCCGGCCACGCGGGGTCCATGCCGGCTCCTCCGGCTGTTCCCTCTTCGTGGTGGGTTCTTCTGTCGGATCTGTCGTTCCAACTGATTCTTCTCCATCTGATTGAATGTAGGTGGCCTCCCCTGACACAGAATCAAATCCAAAGTCGTCAGGGATCGAACCGGAAGTATGTACCATACTGATGAAGACGTTGATCCGGCCGATTGTCACGATAGATCCGGATTCGAGGTGGTCCGACTCTGGCCCCCAGCCGGAATCGTCCACCATCTTCTCTCCTTCGCGGTCGGTGTAGATCTCGCCGATGACAAGATTCTCCATGTTCTTCCGAGCTTCTCCCGTGATGTAAACACCTTTGGACGCAGGCCCCACGGTGGGCGCCAACTGTCGTGGGATAATCACGGCAGACGTTACCGGGGGTAACTTATCTTGGGGCAAGACGACACTAGTGTTTGGGAGAGGGTTTAGCTCGAAGGTAAACATGATGATATACGATCTGGTAGCCGGCAATCAAGTCGCCGAGTCTCCGATCTCGATATAATAACTCAACTCTTGTGTTACACTGGATATTCGATATCAGGCGATATTGCTAGAACTCTTGGATCTCTCTAAACTAGACCTAGGGGTCGGCTTATAAAGCACCCGGACCCCCTGGCTTGCCCTCCAAGGTGCACCCTGAATCCTACCCAGACACCGCATACAAAACCCTAACTTTCCTTACCGTAACCCACAATCCGGGTTACGAGGCCTACAAACTTGGGCCTTCTAGAAGTTCCTTTATCCTTAGCCGGATCTTGTGCAGCGTCCTTTGGGCTGAGTTACACCTTGGCGTTAACCTACCGGGTTATCATCCCTCCATCAGTAGTCCCCAGAATAGCTTGGGCTTCACAGGATCCTCCTTGAAGCGATCGCTATTCCCTGCAAAAGTATCAAATGTACAAGTCCATGGAGGCCGGGTTAAGGTGCTTTGATAAACAGCTAGGCCTAACTCCAAGGTGTCCATATAGTAACCCGGCTTTCACTAGGTCCTTCTCTACTTTTTCCGGGTCAACACCCTGATAAGAATGTCAAAGATCCGGCTTACTTTACTCGATAATTGGTCCTGATGTTGCGGAGAGGATCTCCTTTTTTATCTCTGTCTGAATATCTCGTCGAACACTTAAAGCATATCTCACAAAATCCGGGTAGATAGCCGTTATCCCAAAATTTCCGGTTCCCGCCCGTTGAGCTAGGTTTATCCGCCCGCACCCTTATAAATAGGTGCTTAGGAGTCAACCTAACCCCAACGGCTCATTTCCCCCTTTTCCTCCTTCTCTTCACTTCCGCGCTCAAGCTTACAGAACACCGTCACGGAGACCTCGCGCGCGTCACTGGAGCCAGTCCGCCGCCGGCTACGCTCCGCCACGGTTCGCCCCGCGCCGCCGCCAAGATCCGCCGCCGCGCCCCCGACCTGCCCGCCGGGAGTCGCAAAGGGGCACCAAAACTGTGCTATTTGCCTCCGTCAGGCTTTACTTCAATCTCCTCCAGTAAGTTTCCCGTATCCATTAATTTGACCTCGCAATTTCTCAATTTACTAAAGATCGGATCTAGGTCAATCCGTGGGTCACTTTTTCTTGCCGCGCCGAATTAGACCCCACAATCCCACGCTAGTTTATCCAATAGCATGATAGATGGGCACATACCACTCCCCTATTGCCCATAGTCATTAATTTCACCACGAATCTGGAAATAAAATCTTCAATCTAGGCTCGGGCCGCCCAAAATTTGCGCACTTGCCACCGACACCCGGAAAATCCTCTTCTTCCGGTTCTTTTGCTTGCAGTAGATACATGGGCAATCATCCTTCTTCCACAAATGATCAACAATACGCAAGTCCCTCATAATTTTTGCATCGATACTTGATACCCGGACAACTTGTAGTCTTGGCTCCGTAGAAGGATACTCGGATAATTCTCAGCTTCCAGGTTTTTTCGATATCGCTTGTAAACACTCGGATAACTCATGGTTTCCGGATCTTACTTCTTGTACCCTTTTTATCTTGTGCTTTGCAGGTTGATCCCATGGCTCCCAAGAAGCAGGGGAAACAGCCAGCCAAAGCCAAGACCACCAATTCCATCTCCGCCAACTGGGCGCGATCCACTGTCACGAAGGCCAAGCTAGAAGAGCTGGCCGAGTTAGGGGTTCTCACCTCTAAAAAAGATATCCATTGGAGGGTGCCGGGTAACGAGACCCGGCCCACGCCTGCCGACAATGAGGTAATATGTTTCGTAGAGCACGTGACCCGGGGGTTCCGTCCTCCGGGTCACCCTTTCTTTCGAGATGTTCTGAGCCACTATGGCCTCCGGATATTTGACATAGGGCCTAACTCTATGTTAAATATTTCCCACTTCATCGTTCTTTCCGAGTCATACTTGTGCACTCCGCCAAGTCTGGCTCTCTTTATTGAACTGTTTCAGTGCAATCCGTGCCGCGAAAGCGGTGACGGAGCACTTCTTGCTTGCGGCGGGGTCTCTATCCAGCGCCGCAAGAATTCTCCAATGCCACCTCTCAATCTCAAATCCCACGTCAAACACTGGCAACTCTCATACTTTTACTGCCGAGACACCTCCCCACCCGGCGAAAAGAAGCTGCCGGGTTACTCGGAGGGCCTCCTTGATATCTCCGAGACCTTCAACGCTTTTGCCCCTCACTCGGACAGGGAGGCAATCCAACCTTTGTTGGCTAAAATTGCTATTCTCTCAGCCCAAGGTCTCATTGGGCTTAATTTGGTGAAAACTTGGGTTGATTTCCGGATTCAACCCAATTCCATCCGCACAAAGTTGATGTGCGAGTACTCAGGGCACACCACGGACACGCTCCGATATTCCACCAATAGCTTTGCAGCCGGTGACACCAACAAGACTATCAAGGGCTTCTTGATAGAGAAGTTGGAGGTAATCCGGAATATAGCCGGGTTAGAACCCTTTACGCGCGAGAACCCGGCCCCTGAGGTAAAGATCCGGCTTTCATATTTTTACCTTCATGCTTTCCACTCGATACAGTTGTTAACCCTCATTCTTATATCTTCATCTCAGGCCGATGATGCTTTTTGGAAGATTGAAACTCCTCCTAGCTCTGAAAGTCCAGAGGAGAAGGAAGACGCCGTTAACTCGGATGAAGGTGCATTCCGAGTTTCACTTCGTTTCTTTGAGCTAGTTGTTGCTCGTTCTCCATTTTCCGACTGTAAACCTTGATAACTTTTAGAACAAGAGGACAAGGACGAAGAAGAAACTGAAGGCAAGGTAGAATCCACGAGTGACGAAGATGAAGCCGAGCCGACAATCAAGGTTGGAGCAAAGAGAAAACCCCGAGGGGTCATCTTCAAGGTTCCATACCGCTTCCTTGCCTCTAAACCATATTCATTTGATAATATGCACGAGCTGAACCGGGAGTTATCCAATTGGCCATACTTGAAGGATCCGCTCGTGACCAAGCGCCGAATGACTCGGAACTTTCCGGGTGATGGCGCTCTTAATCCGGGTATTTCGTCGTCTCCGGCTCGACGCGCTGGTATTCACCTAACCCTTTCTTGAATTTCAAAGTCTTTGTGAATCATCCCCTCACGGGGCAATTTCACGTCTTACTCGATATTTTTTCAGTTTCGTCCGGGTCCAGCAGCGAGTTCCCCTCAGACTACATGGTGAATCCCGGGTAAAGTTCCTTTCCTGATGCTCTATCGCCTTTCCATAACCTTTTTCCAGTTGTATGCTAACTGCTTACTCATACTGTCCATAGTGCCGCGGTCACTATCAGTGACCAAGAACATATGGAGACTGATGACTCGGGTAAGGAGAACCCGATTGATGATATGACGGCTGCAGCTGGTGGCGAAGAACAACAAGTGCCACCAATAAACCCGGCCGATCAGGAAGCCGAGTACCCAATATCCTCGCACGCACACGAGGAGGAAGAAGCTGCAGCCTTGGGCACGGGAGGAGGAGCACCAGACTCCGATATTCGGACGACCCGGATACCTTCTCCTGCCAAGAAGAGAGCTCCTTCTCCGAGTCTCCAAGATCCCGGGTCTTCCAACTTGGGCAACAATACTTTCGATCAGATGATGAGCGCTCTCCTTGCTATGAAAGCCTCGGAGAGCGATATTCTAGAGCGTATGGCAGCAGAGCACCAGGTAACAATACTTGATATCTCGTGGTATCCATCTAGTCACCAAGTTCCGAGCATAACTTGTTGAAGTTGTGCTCGGTACTCTATGCAATATTCGGCTTGCCATGATACCCGACTGATACTTGTACTTTTTGTCCCTTACAGGCACAGGCCACCCGGTCTGATGAAATTTTGCTCAAAACCGAACAACTTCTGCTTGCCGAGGTGAAGCGGAGAGAGGCCCTTGAGGCTGAAGTGGAAACCTTGAAAAAGGATGTTTCCAAATACAAGAAAAAGTGCACTACTGCTCAAACCGCACTGAAGAAGCTATCGGACCAAGTTACCGATACTTATCGCATCTTGCTTAGTAAGTTTCTTGCTGCTGATTGCTTTCATGCCTCTGCCTTGTTACTTGATTCGTGATACCCGGAATTACTGATGTGGCCCTTATTGTTTCAACTGCAGGCGCTAACCTTGCGGCTACAGAAGAAAATGATGTTAAAAAAGTTAAAACTTTAAAGACTGTGCTCCGGACCTTCTTCGCCGGCACCAAGGGGATATTGGACGCCGTGCAATGGCCGACTGAGGCATATCCGGGTGAAGAAAATCTTATCCAAGCATGCTCCACCGTGCCTGCGTGGATCGAGCTCTGGAAACGCTCAGCATGCCGGGTTGGTATGACCCGGGCCTTTACGCTGGCTAAGGCTTACTTTCCTAAACTTGAGCCGGCAAAGGTGATATCCGGGTTTCCAGAATTCAAAGCGGATGGCTCCAAGTTTGGGCCCAAGGACTTCAAGGCCGTACAATCCGCAGTGCATCACTCGGCAACCACTTTGGCCGATAGTATGGATCTGCGCACGTTTATGAGTTCGTACGATGCTGAAAACAAAGTCGTGAAGGAGGAAGCACCCCCACCCTTCGACATTTTGGAGAAATGGAATGCCGATTCGGCCAGGAAAAGGGAAGAAACCGCGAAGAGGGAAGCCGAGTTAGGATCAGAGCCAACCACCTCTACACCGGCTGTCCGCCCGCCTGTCCGTCCTGATGCAAATAATCCGGGTGACGATGCTGGGAAAGCTGAAGAGCAAGCCCAGGACCAAGACCCGGAGGGCAAGGGCAAAGATGTGGACTCCACTCAGGAAGCCGAGTAAACAAATGCCATCATGATACCTTGTTCGAAACAGATATTCTTTTGACGGTGCACCTGTGCACCTTTGATACTAGTATCGAGATTTGTAATGCACTTTAATTCCTTGATATACCTCGTGCCTCTTCTGTCCTTTGGATGAATTTGATACTTGCCTGTTTTTTGAGCTCATTCTTGATATCCGACTTTCTTTATGGTTCCTTTTGTGAGACTCGGTTTCCGAGTATCGTGCGTTTTGACAAGTGGGCTTTTCTCTAAGTCCCCAAGTCCCCAAGACTCGGATGTTAGGGTTTTTCGAGCTTAGTAACTAAACAACTTGTTTCTGTTTCGAAATCCCCAGTCCCCAAGGCCCGAAATCCGAGTCTGGGATGTGTGGTCTTTTCAAGAGAACAAATTGTTTTCTACTAAGCCCAAAACCTAGAGCCGTTTCACATAGGTATTGAAGTTATGCTTAATAAATGTTGAGTTTCCGGCTATTAGCCCTATACTCTGCATAACTTGTGGTTTAGATGACCCTTTTGACTATCTTGTACTATAAGCCGGCTTTCGCGTGGATATCATGTTGTTACATCTGTACGAAAACAGGGTCAGGCAAGTCCCATTGGGCTTCATGGCTGATTGTAATCGTAAGCGAGCAAATCATGCCACTTTAGTGCGAGTCACATCGAGCTTAAGTAAGAAAAGTCAAGAAAATTTGGCTCCTTTGTCCGGTTATAAGATTGCAGCCGTACTCGTTTGCGAGTAATCGGCCCTTATAACTCATAGGCATCAAGGCCGGGTCTTTGAGTTTGTAACTGTGCTATTCAAGCAATCAGCCCCCAAGACCTAGATATATGCAACATACTTAATGACACTGATGTACTGATAACAATAAATAATACTTACCTGTAACCGAAGTAAAGATCATAACAAAATAAGACTTGATAACGCATGTGAAGAAGGTACATTGCTTAACGATCTCTTTATTGATACGAGAAAGTTTGGGTCAGCAGGCCACCTCATTAAAAATCTTCCAGTCCCCTTAGGTACCCTGGATAGGAAAAGAGTGCGTCTGAAACCTGCTGCCCGTTACATTTGTTTAGTTCTACTTGGGAATCTGTCCGGAACTGACGTAATCGATACACATTCTCCACTTGTTGGTCTTTTTTATTATGAGTACCGGGTTTGCTAGCCAATCCGGGTGAGGCGTGGCTGTGAACGGCCGTGCAATTTTTTCTCCTATGGCAGATTGTTTGGGGGGATCCCCCTTGATGAAAGCCACCATCTTGGTGTCTTGTGCTGCCTTGAACTTTGCTCTTTCATCTTCAGTACTCGGCCTTTTCAATGCTGCTCTGTCATCCGGGTCTGCGTGAGACCGGTAATGCTTGAGTTCCTCTTTTCTGCAAGCTTGCTCAGCCATTGCTGCGTCTCCTTCATCGCACTCAGCCGCTATATCCCGGCTTCCATGTATGGTGATGGTCTGCTTAGGACCCGGGATTTTTAGCTGTAGATACACATAACACGGCCTAGCCATGAATTTAGCATAAGTCGGCCTTCCGAACAGCGCGTGATAAGGACTGCGCAACTTTACCACCTCGAAAGTGAGCCACTCAACTCGATAATTGTCCTTTGATTCCCCAAAAGCTACCTCCAATGCGATTTTTCCCTCAGGGCACGCTGAGTGACCCGGCACTATCCCATGAAAAATTGTTGAACTTTTCTGTAGCTGAGACTCCTTGAGACCCATGCGTAGAAAAGTTTCCCATTACAGGATATTGATGCTACTTCCACCATCCATCAGGACCTTTTTCAGCTCATATTCATTGACCTGCGGTGCAACTACCAATGCTAAGACTCCCGGGTGTTCTATTCTTTCCAGGTGATCTCTTCTGCTCCATGTTACATCCTGCTCTGACCACCTCAGGTATCTCGGAACAGCCGAGGAAACCGAGTTTACCGCTTGCTTCAGTATCTTTTTGTCCTTGTTAGAACTTCCCGTAGTATGCACGTGATATTGACCCAACTGCTTGGGGTTAGCCTGGAAACCTCCAGCTCCCCCTTGGTTGTTACCCTGATTTCCGGTTGCCGGGTTACCGGCCGGGGGTGGGCCGTTGCCCGGTTTCCACCTGGACCCGGTCCTCCTCCCCGACCTGCACCTCGCATGGCTCTGTTCACTTCCTCGTTCTTCCATCTCTGTAGGTCGGCGCACTGCTCCAAGGAGTGGTTAGCCGGCCTACCGTTCCTGCTGTGCTTCGGGCACGCCATTCTGAAGATGTCCCAATTGTTACTCGGCATTGGCGGCCCTTGATAGTTTCCTCCATTGTGATTTCCAGTATTGAAATTTCCTTCTGCTCTGGGTCTCGAAGACCCGGCTTCTGTGCTGGCGACAAACTCGGAGCCTCCCTCAAACGGGCGCTTGTTCTGTGTAACAGCCCAAGTATGAAAACCTACCATTTAGAATGTTTGATTTCTTGTTTATTAAGGTGTTGCATCATGTCATCATATTGTTGCATTTGTTTCTTTTGTTTTGCATCTGTTATTCTTTGTTTTCACAATGAAAATCAAACAATTTCAACTGCCTTGTTTTCATACTTGTTCTGTTACAACTTTTGGAATAAAAATCACAAATAAAAACAACCAATTTGTTCCATTTTATTCCATGTTGATCACTCATTAAATTGTTGGTTTTAATCAAACCATTAATTCAATCAATTAATTAAATCACCTTCAATTTCAAATCAAATGCATCAAACAGAACACTTTTGAACTTATAAACCTTAACAAGCCAATCAACTAATTTAATCACTTTAATCAATAGGGTTCCCCTATTAAAATCCTTGTTTTCCATATTAATCTATTAATTTCTAAATTGCTCAAATTCAAACCAAAACATTCAAAACAGAACCCAATTTGAAATTATAAAAATAATAACCAAAACATTTTATACTCTTGTTTCCAATTAAAACTTTTGGGTCAATCTATTAAAGTGTTGGTTTTAATAATCATTTTAAATACTCAAAAATCATCTAACTTGGTTTATTTTCCAAATAGCACAAAATTTAAACAATTTTGAAATCCAACTTTGTTAACTGTTTGAAATTAACCTCACAAGCACACCCTATTTTTCCTGGAATTTTTACTAACCCACAAACCCTCCTTTTCTTCCAAAACCTAATTCTACAAAAAGAAAAAAAAACAGAAAAAGCAAAAAATAAGAATAATAAAAAGCAACAGTGAGCAGCAGCTAACTAACCTACCTAGGCCCAGCCCACCTAACCTCTAACCTACGCGCAGCTGGCCCAGTACCTCTTCCTTGCGGTCATCTTCCCCGCTGGCGTCACCTCAGTACGACTGCTCCCCCCACCAATCGATCATCGACCCCTCGCTACGATTGCCGCCATACAAGCACCTCTCCCCCATAAAACCAACCTACCTCCCGTGCCCTAGCTCCCTCTCGCCATCTTCCTTCCACAGCCGCCGCCGCTCCCTCTTTTTTTTCCCTCTCCCTCGCCATCTTTTTTCTTCCCTGAACCTGCAACCACGACGAGCTCCTCCATCACCGTCAGACCTCACCGCCACCCCGATCGCCGGCCACCGCGAGGATCATCCGGTAGTGGGAATGGAACCCCGGCGTGATCCTCCACCTCTCCGTCCCCTCGCCGGTTGTTGGGAGCAACCGGAGTGCCCACGCCATCGCCGGGAACTGCCCCTCGCCGATGTACCTCGACAGATCGTCGACGACCACCGAGGTGATCGTCTCCCGTCTTTTCCCTCGCCCTACTACTCTGTCACGGCACCACACGGCCGCACCGAGCACAGCAGCCCCGCACGCGGCCAGCACGAGCACCGCACGGCCAGCCACCGTGCATCGAGCCACGAATCGCCGGCGGGCGCTGCCCTCGTCGAAGTTCAGATAACACCTGCAACCAAAAATTCAGAAAGTTCAGTTAACGTTGTTAACTGAATTTTAACTTGCCACACGATCGTTACCTGACAAGGAATCCTAAGCAGCCGCACTGGCTACCGCCCACTGCGCGGAAGCGCTAGCACCTGGGTTCGAGTCCCGCGGGGCGCGATTTTTCGCCCCAATCTTTTTCCCTCTGCGCGCACCCGTGCGGGACCCGCGCGTCATAGACCGCCACTGCCACCTCACAGCTCACCCGCCTCGTTGGCACGCCACAGTGGCATGGGCCCGCACGACAGCGTCTCAGACCAGAATTGCACTGGGTGTAAAACGTCCAGGGGCCCCTCTGCAATTCCGTTTCTTTCTTTTTAGGTCCCTGCTTTTACTTTTTGGCCCCTAAAATGGAAATGTGAATAACTTTCCAATGCCAAATCCAATTAAGATAAATAAAATATGCACACTGGTCTAAATTTAATTCTCTATTTATTGGTATCATTTGTTCACTGTTTTGAAATTTCAAAATGCAATTTAAATTTGAATTCAAACAAATCAATTGCAATTTGCTAAATTCAATAACTAATTCATTACTAATCCAATAAATACAAATAAAATATGTTTTTCATACCATTTTGAATACCCTATTCAAATATAAAATTTGTTTCCTGGTTTGAGTAATTTAAATTGCCTAAATAATTTAATACTTGTTTAATTCATTTAAATTTGATAAAAATCATAACTTGCTCAAAATAAAATATTTTTGAACATGCAAAATATGTTTTCAAACCATAAAACCCTAACCTTTCCAAATATGAACTCTAATTAATATTTTGAACAATTAAAATTCAATTAATATTCCTATTTGAATTAATTCCAATTTAAAACTTGTTTAATATTGTCTAAGTCATAATAAATTCATCCTAACTCCTATTTCAAAATTTAAAACATGTAATCCAACTAAAATTTGATGTACTTGCCAAATATAAATTTTGTTTGATGTTTTGAATAATTTAAATTGCTGAAAACAACTGTTTCTTAATTATTGCATTTAAAATTGCCAAAATAATAACTTGCTCATTTTAAATCCAATTTCCACAAATGAAATATGTTTTCCATGCAAAATTAAACCCTCTTTCCAAATATAAAATTTATTTCATGTTTTGAATAACTAAAATTGGTTAAATGATTTAAACCTTGTTTAATTCATCTAAAATTGGTAATTTCATAACTTGATCAAATCAAATTCTTTTGGGACATATAAAATATGTTTTCAAACCATAAAAGCATAACCTTTTCAAATATGAACTTCACTCAATGTTTTGAACAAATAAAAATTCAAATAAGTTCATGTTTGAATTAAATTCTTTTAACTCTTGCTTAAACTTGTTTAATTCATAAATAAATCATTTGAAATCCTTTTTCAACAAGTGAAACATGCAATCCACCTAAAATTGTGCGTTCTTATCAAATATGAACTTTGTTATCTATTTTGAACAATTTAACTTGATGAAAACAAAAATTACTTGTGTGACATGTTTTAAGTAACCAAACTTTCCAAACTTAATCAAGGATTTCCAAAACTTGTTCCAATCCTTTTTCACTTGCATCTATCATTCTTATTTGTTGTTATTTTGTTGTTATCATCATGCATGCATCATGCTAACAACTCTCACATAATAATTAATTGTAAATCATTTGTTTCCACTTATTTCAATGGATCTTTTCCATATGCAATCCAATTGCATATGGGTCCAATTAAATTGTGTGATCTTGTCAAGTAGTTTATTCTGATGCATCTATTAACATGACATGCATCATCCCATTTTTGTGCACCTATGCCATGTTATTGATTGTTTATCTTTCTGCATTGTTTGTTTGCTTCTTCTCGGATAAACGACGACGTTGAGACCGACGATACTTACGACACCCCTTCTAAGGAGTTAGCTCAGTACCAGGCTACTGGGTTTTGTAGGCAAGTTATCACTCACATGAACCACTGTGTTCCTTTCAACATTGGTTACCGATACTTTCCGTTGTTCTTTTTCTGCTAGCCATAGTAGTAGTTATTCTGTTACGAACCTATCACATGAATCCCTTAAAACCTGTTATTGCCTCACCTCCATACCTATAACCATTGCTTGTTGCCTGTGTCTTACTAGCATGCTTAGGTTGTTTTGCTCGAGTCTGTTACCCGTTACTTTCTGTTACTATTTCTATTACGTTCTGGGGGCTCGATGTTTAATCAATCAATCATGCTAATGTTACTGTTAATAACAAATTTGATGATAAGGCACCGGCAGGAGGCCCAGGGTGGTTTTGAGGCCTGCTAGTGTCGACCCTAATAGGAAAAGGGTCTTGTCTACTGATCCATGATGAGCGCACTAACCGCATGTGGGAAGCGAGTATGGGCGGCCCCCTCAATTTGATTCGATTCGCATCTCGTCCAAATCGCCACACGTAGTTCGGGCTTTCCATTTGCTGCATGCATGATCTTGCGAGCCCAGGCCAGGGTGGAACTTTTGTAGTCGGCATTTAGGGCGGCGTGGTCTTCCAGTGCTATGAGGGTCCCCTTTTCTTCGTGGGGCTCGATTAGCCGCGCACGCACAACACGTGGTGCTTTGGGCTTGATGCGAAGAAGAGTTGAGTTGTGTTGAGTGCCCCGCTTGGTGGAAGGGCCTTTCCATCTGGCGGGTTATTCATGCGTGTACGGCCAAATTGGTGCAACCCTGCAGGGATAATCTTCTCGAGAAGCCGTGTTTTCCGCGGTTATGGATTACTTGGTGAAAGTACTGGCTAACAAGTACTCAGGACAACTTAAATCTAATGATTAACAACCTTACACCCAATGATTAACAACTTGACTAGTAATAGGCTTATTGACACAATAATCTGAACCATCATTAATCCAACTGTGTGAGTTATCCTCGGATTGCTTTTTTTGGATAAGGGGCGAGATCCAGGATGGGTTTGTTTGGAGTTAGTTGATAGGTTGGTTACGATACACGATCTTATCTCCTTTCTGATAGCCGGAAGTTGTAGTATGTTCTGTAGTTGGTTAGAGCAGCCAGTTGCAGCATCTTTTATATCCCCTTCCTTCCGTTGAACCCAAAGCATCTGTGCTTGGTGTTGACGGGTTACACTTTGGTGAATTGTGAGTCTTGCTTGCCAGTACGTTTATGTACTAACCCCTTTGGGGTTGTGGTTTCCGCAGACGACGTTTCCGAAGATCTACATGGTGGCTTCTACGTGGAGTATGACGAGACTGCTGACGAGTAGATAGCGGACCCGGGCAGGATCCGAGACTTCGTGGATGGGCTCCGTCTTTTCGTTTCCGGCCTCTTAGGCCTATTTGGATCTTGTCTGTACTCAGACATGTTGAATGCTTCCGCTGTGATGTAATGATGAATTGTTGGGACATGTGTCCTCTGGATGATTGTATTTGCTATCTCTGCTCTAATGAGAGCTATTTGCAACTTATTTCAATCTTTTGTGTCGTAGAGATCTGTTGTGATATCAGTTGTTCAACGCCGTTGACGTACCATGTGTGTATGGTTTGAAGTACGTCAATGGAAGTGTCCTGATTTCTATGGGATAGTTTACGTCGACGCTGAACAGATAGGGGTTGGTTGTCACACATACGTGTGTTGGCCTACTCGTAAGAGGACGCGGGTGCCGGTAAGCCCCGTAATCCAATCTACTACTGTTCAACAGAACGGCGAGTATCCTTTAGAAGTCCGGGTGCGACATTCTGGCTGTTTCCGTTGTTACCCGGCGCTGATCCATTGCCGGTTCTTCCACTGTTACTTGTGTTAGCTTTTGATTTTTTTTCATCAACTTCCTCTTCTGTAGTGTCCGTTGCGGCGTGTTTGTTGCATGCATCCATCAGTTCTCCCATCGTAACCTCTGAAGCATTCCGACTAGATTTTATGCGGGTTAACTTTTGCACTAAAGGTGTGTACTTGCACGTTTTCGCCATAGCTTGTAATGCATCCTTGGGCTGGATATCTGTGGATGAATGAAGTATTTCCATAACCCGGCGCACCCAGCTGCGCGCCGACTCTCCCTTCTTCTGGACGCATCGTTCTAGGTCATCAATATTGAATAACTTTCTGCACGTCCCATGAAAGTGCTTGATAAACGCAGTCTTCAACTCCTCCCACGACTTGATAGATCCTTCCGGTAGATTGTTGAACCATAACTTTGCTGCTTCTTCTCACATCATCAAGTACGTGAACTTGGCTTGAAGATTCTCGGACGCATTGCGAATTGACATAGCCATCTCATAACTGCTCAACCATGTTTCTGGATCCATAGTCGGCTCGTAGTTCACTACTTTACCCGGTTCTTTGAATTTTTCTGGGTAAGGTTCAGCCCTGATGCTATCCGAGAGACACTTAGGTCCTGCAAGATTGGTCGGAACTGGCCTTACTCGGGAAACGTGCGATCCTGCTGGGGGCACGGCTGGACGCGGTACCGCTAGTGGTCCATGTACCGCAGACCCGGCCACGGCTCTCCTAGCTCTGGAACTATCCACAATAGCTTATGCTGCTGATGCTGCTGGTGCTGCCTGAACACGGGGAGGAGGCGGCATTTGCTGCTGCTCTTCCCTCCGCCGTGCTGAACTTGTCTGGATATTGCCGGTATGGGCTCGTTGCTGACTGACATATGGTGTCCCATGCATTCCACTTCTGTGATCCGGATAATTAGCTTGCTGCGCCACCGCAGTGTGCAGCATATCTATCGCCCGCCGGGTCTCCTCTGCGTGGGGTGACTCTCTCACGGGGATATGATTCAATGCAAGTGTTGCTGCGTACACGTTATCCATGGGATTGTTGTAATGACCTGCCGGTGTGCGAAATCGCGACGGTGGTGGTGGTGGTAATGTATTGCCGGTTGTAACTCCAGTCTGTGGTAAAGGTAACCCGGCTTGCACGTTTGCCGGCTGTGTTCCTACAGTTGCCGGTTGAGGTGCAGTTCCTTGGTTCACCGCTGGAATCGGCTGATCTTGAGGTGTGATAAACAGTGTAGCCGGATTTATAACTCCAACCAACGCTGGTAATCTGGTTTGGTGCCTTTGATGTATTCTAGTTGTTTCCTCTCGGAGCCGGGTTTACAGTGCATCCAGCTCACGTTGGCGTGTGGTCATCCCTTGCCTTTCTGCTTCTACTTGCCTTCTCTGTTGCTCCAATGCACGACGGGCTACATCCAGGTCCCTGACACGTTCTGCCGCGTTTTCTGGTGTGATAACCGTGGCAAGGACTGTGGGATCTAGAATCAGATTGTTGTCGAACAGGGTCGGGTGTTGTGGATTGGAAGGACCCGCCCCTGGTGTCCGGTTTGCTAGGAATCCAAACGTGTTTGCGTGCAACTCGTTTTCCGCCGCTTGACTGGTGACCGATGCCGACTCTCCGTCAACCCGGACCAGGACCGGGTTTCCGTTAGTCGGACCTTGCTGCTGGGCCAATGCTTGTGCTGCTCCGACCGCGGCCGCGGTCACGTTCTCCTGGTTGAGATTGGTCGCAGGAGCCGTGTAAACCGCCACCCGGCGCACAATGCTTGGCGTGAACTCATGTTGTTCCTCTTCGCTGCTGTTTTCCTCATACCGGTTCTCCAGCAGATGCAGGATAGACTCGGTATCATCTTCTCTCTCGACCCGGCCACGCGGGGTCCATGCCGGCTCCTCCGGCTGTTCCCTCTTCGTGGTGGGTTCTTCTGTCGGATCTGTCGTTCCAACTGATTCTTCTCCATCTGATTGAATGTAGGTGGCATCCCCTGACACAGAATCAAATCCAAAGTCGTCAGGGATCGAACCGGAAGTACGTACCATACCGATGAAGACGTTGATCCGGCCGATTGTCACGATAGATCCGGATTCGAGGTGGTCCGACTCTGGCCCCCAGCCGGAATCGTCCACCATCTTCTCTCCTTCGCGGTCGGTGTAGATCTCGCCGATGACAAGATTCTCCATGTTCTTCCGAGCTTCTCCCGTGATGTAAACACCTTTGGACGCAGGCCCCACGGTGGGCGCCAACTGTCGTGGGATAATCACGGCAGACGTTACCGGGGGTAACTTATCTTGGGGCAAGACGACACTGGTGTTTGGGAGAGGGTTTAGCTCGGAGGTAAACATGATGATATACGATCTGGTAGCCGACAATCAAGTCGCCGAGTCTCCGATCTCGATATAATAAATCAACTCTCGTGTTACACTGGATATTCGATATCAGACGATATTGCTAGAACTCTTGGATCTCTCTAAACTAGACCTAGGGGCCGGCTTATAAAGCACCCGGACCCCCTGGCTTGCCCTCCAAGGCGCACCCTGAATCCTACCCGGACACCGCATACAAAACCCTAACTTTCCTTACCGTAACCCACAATCCGGGTTACGAGGCCTACAAACTTGGGCCTTCTAGAAGTTCCTTTATCCTTAGCCGGATCTTGCGCAGCGTCCTTTGGGCCGAGTTACACCTTGGCGTTGGCCTACCGGGTTATCATCCCTCCATCAACAGTACTAGATAATATCCTCTGGAGAGGATGCACATATAATTAACATGTAGTACTGTTAAATCAATACTCATGCTCTGCTCTACACTATTTTCCCAGGGTTGCAAATCAGTTAAAGCTAATTTAGTGAAGAAAAAAAACGTTTTCATGTGTTATGCATCTGCTCACATGTAGCTACCTAATTTACTTGTGTTCTTATGCAACAGATTTTGTCTTCCTTCGTTAAGACGAAGACACAAGTCCCGCTGCACGCCGACAACCAGGACATACTCCGCCACGCTGCTGCAGCTCCAAGTTGTCACCGTCCTCATTCTTCATCGCCGGAAAGGAAGCCTTGGAGATGGAAGCTTGCTCGGGGCAGTCTCTTTTGCGACAAGCTTGCATCCAAGAGACTGCATGTGAGGAGCCTCGTCGCTGTTTCATTGTTTGGTTCCCTGTGGAACGCCCAACGATTAGCTAAGTAAATTACTTAGATGTGGATTTTTTAGAGACCTAAATGTTGATGACATGGTGTGCCAAATTTGGTTGCCCCGGCTAGTTGAATCCACCGTGCTATTGTTGCCAATGCAGATTCAGGGACTAGTCTTGTAGAATTATCACGTGCATGTCAATATGGTTACAGATTTGATATTATTTTCTTTGTACTGTATAGTGTATGTATGTGCAGTGCGTACTGTATATATGCATTGTGAATTTTCAGTTTCACTACTAGCTGAGTAAGTACCTAGATGTTGATGCACCAGAAACTAAATGTTTATAAAATGTTGGCATGGTGTGCACAATTAGGTAGTTTCAGCTGTTTTGAATCCTCATGATATTGTTGCCCATTGCATGGTACTGGTTCATGTCTTTTTCCGAAGCTAGGGTGGCGGATTCTCCAGCGTTGTTTCCATCGGCACGGCGGCGGCAAGCAGAGCAAGGAGGGTACATATGTGGATTTGCACCAAGAGTGAACGCGTATGTCCGTCCGTGGCTAAGGAGCGCACCTATCTATTTTGGCTGCCAAATTTTAGTGTCTAATCATTTTTTGTATTCATTTTCTGCCAAAAAAAAGTTCAGTTTAGTTGTTACATTATGTTCTTAATCCTAGCTAGCTTGATATTGCTGTATTTAGTTATTGGTATGTTGTAACCTAGTAAAACATTTTATTTTAAGAATTATTTTTAGGTGACCTGAGAGGTTCCATTTTTTTTTTTTTTTTGCATTTTTTGTCATTATTTGCCGTGTGCAGATCGGCACTGATGACACAATTGTGTGAGGGGCAGTGGGGCCCATCTGTCAGTCTTTGCCGTGTGCTTGCACACGGCAAAGACTGACATTGGTGGCCCACGGTGGGCGAAAAAATGTGGGTCCAACATGTCAGTCTTTGCCGTGTGCAAGCACACGGCAAAGATTAAAAAAATCTTTGACTGACATGTTGGACCCACTTTTTTCCGTTCCCGTTTCGTGCGTGGCAAAGTATACGGATACCGTATGCATGTATACGGGCACCCTCCTGTTTCCTTTCTCTGTACAAACTCGGCCTAGTGCCTTATATCAACACGAAACCGGTATGGACCCTAGTATAGTTCGGCCATTGAGTTTCACATGGTACCAGATCCCCTTCTTCCGTGACCTAGCTGCCGCCGCCATTGCCGAGCCGTGAGCCGCCAGGCGCCGCCGCACAACCTTCAAGAAAACCGACGATCGCCGCCTGCATCGTCTAGACAAGCCACAACCCAACAACCAAAACAAAACCAAGATCAAAGACAAACGGATGTCGCCGTGCTGCCTCTCTCGAGCCGCCGCCGCATCCTCAAGATTGACTCGAAGCCATCGTCGATTCAGTTGGTACTGCTGCTACTGCATCAAGAAAAACACCCGAACATCACCCGAAAAACCATATCCTCACACCCGATCCCGCATCTGCCCAAAACTCTAACCTCATCATGAGTTCATCGACAAGCTCCCTGGCCGCTGCCCTTGGCAGTCCTCCGTCCCAGCAGCTCACTCGAAGCAATTTTCTCCTATGGCAAGCCCTAATCATCCCTGCTTTTCGTGGTGCCAATGTTATGGGTCTCCTCGATGGTTCTGACCGTGCTCCTGTCAAGCTCATCGATGGGGTGGATGCTGAGAACAAGAAAATTCAGATTGAGAACCCCGCATATGTGGCATGGATTACTCGTGATCAACAAGTTCTGCGTTTTCTGTTGAATTCGTTGTCTCCTGAAATTTTGTCACATGTGCTTGGTATGGATAGTACTGCTGCTGCATGGATTGCTATCAATGCTATGTTCAAAACAGCCTCTCGCACCAAGGCTCAACATCTTCGTGAAAGGCTCAATGACACCAAGAAGCAAACAATGACTGCTGATCAATACTACACCAAGATGAAAGGCTTTGCTTCGGAGCTCTCTGCACTTGGTAAACCCATTGGGGATGATGAACTTCTTGGTTATCTCTTGCATGGTTTGGACAAGGGAGAGTATAACCCTCTGATTACATCTGTCAACGGAAACCCAAGCACAACTCTAGATGAGTTTTATGAGCAGTTATGTGGCTATGATATGCGCAATGGAGTAGAAGAAAGTGGATCGTTTATTTCATCCGCCCATCTGGCTCGTCGAGGCTATGAACGTCCACCAGCCCGCATGCCACCTTCACGTGGGTATTCACCTCCATCGCGTGGTCGCAGCCCCGATCGTGGTGTTTCCTACCGTGGGGGAGTCAACACTGATCGCTATCATGATGACCATCGTAATGACCGCACCTGGCGTCCCCGCAGCCCTGACCGTGGTGGTGACCGCCGTCCCCGCAGCCCCGACCGTGGTGACCGTGGCGGTTATCACCGTGGAGCTGATAATCGCAATTGGCGACGTGATGACCACCGTGATAGGCACAATGATGATGGTGGAAGGCGTTTTGATCGCACACCCACCAAGTACGTTGATACTGATTGTCAGATTTGCAAGAAACATGGTCACCCCACCAGCGATTGTTGGTGGCGTTACGCATATGACTAGAAAAAGAGAGAAGAGGCAGAAAAGGAGGAACATCTTGCTGCTGCTCCATATGGTGTGGACACAAATTGTTATGCTGATTATGGAGCCACTGGTCACATCACTAGTGAGTTGAGAAAACTTCTCATTGCCAACAAGTATTATGGGCAAGACAAGGTCCGTACTGCTGAAGGGATAGATATGGACATAATCCACATTGGTGATTCAATATTACGTACTCCTCATGGTTCATTTGATCTTAAAAACATTCTTCATATTCCAATGCATCTAAGAATCTTTTATCTATTCATAGACTCACTCTTGATAATCATGTCTTTATTGAATTCCATCATTTCTTCTTTTTAATTAAGGACCAAGCGACCCGAAGAGTTCTGTTTAGAGGCCCTTGCTATGATGGTCTCTATCCTATGGTGCCTATGTTTCATGAGACCTCCAAGCATGCCTTCCCCACAATAAAGCCATCTTCCTCTACATGGCATCGACGTCTAGGACATCCTTCTTCATTTGTGGTTCAGCAAGTTCTTAGGAGAAATAAAATAGCTTACACCCCAGAGAGTGCTCCATATGTTTGTGATTCTTGTCAGCTAGCTAAGAGTCACCAGTTTCCATATCCTGTGTCATCTAGTGTTTCCACTGCTCCCTTAGAACAAGTGTTCTCTGATGTATGGGGTCCTGCCCCTCTCTCTATAGGAAAACATGCCTATTATGTAAGCTTTATCGACGATTTCAGTAAATTCACTTGGATATATTTTCTTAAGAAGCGTTCTGATGTTTATCAAGCCTTTCTTAATTATCAGCAATATGTTGAGCGCAAATTTGATAGGAAAATTATAACTATGCAAACTGACTGGGGAGGTGAGTATGAGAAATTAAATGGTTTCTTTCAAAAGGTTGGCATTACTAATGATGTGTCATGTCCTCATGCTCATCAACAAAATGGCTCTGCAGAGAGAAAACACCGTCACATAGTTGAGGTGGGTCTAGCATTACTTGCTAATGCTTCTATACCGTTAAAATACTGGGATGAAGCTTTCATTACTGCAACTTTTCTCATAAACTTGCTTCCTAGCAAGGTTCTAGATTTTTACACCCCTACTCAACGTCTACTTCATGTTACACCAAACTATGATGCTCTTAGAACCTTTGGTTGTCCCTGTTGGCCAAACTTACGTCCTTATAACAAGCGCAAGCTTTCTTTCCGATCCACACGGTGTGTCTTTCTTGGCTATAGTCCTCTTCACAAGGGTGTAAAATGTCTTGATGTTTCCAATGGCAGAAATTATATATCACGTGACGTTGTTTTTTATGAGAACATGTTCCCTTTTGCCTCTCTTCATCCAAATGTCGGTGCCATCTTAAAACAGCAAATTCTCCTTCTTCCATCTTCCACTTCTTCTCATGAGGATGTACCTAATGTTGATGACCATGTGTTTCCAATTGTGCCTATTACTGATGTGCAACAGGTGGAAGAGGCCTTACAAAAAAATCCCAGTCAAAATGATGCTTCAAACTGCTCGGAATGCTCAGTTGAAATCCCAGCAGAAACGGACAAAACTGGCGCTGAAAACGGAGATGATTCTGGCTCAGAACATTCCTCTGCAGGCTCTGACTTTGATGTGACGGATCCCGAGGAGGATTATCCCGCGTTGGCACCGTGCAGAGACACAGGTCCTGGTCCAGGCGGGGACAGCACATGCGCCGGCGTCCCACCCGAGGAAACGCGTGAGGGCCACAGTGACCATGGCACCTCGCCCGAGGAACCGCGTGGTCACCGCACGCCCGGGCTCCCTTCGCTGTTGGCCACCAGCGCAAGCCCTCCACCTGGCGCAGAACATGCACCATCACCATCAATGTTGTCGGCTGCAAGATCCTCTGTGGTTGCTGCTGCTGGGGGGAAACTGCTGCAGATTCACATGATGATGATAAAAATGATGAAACACCAGAGTCCTCTCTTGTACCTGACATTGGTGTTCGCCCTCGTCTTAAAAAAGGCATACGGAAACCAAAAAAAGTTCACAGATGGCACTGTTCCGTATGGAATTGGAGTTCGTACCCGAGGTATACAAAAAAAAATACTCTAACAACACCATTAGATATGCTATGTTTTCATCTACAGGAGAACCATGCACACTTGTGGATGCGTTAAATGACTCAAATTGGCGTCAAGCAATGCAACAAGAATATAATGCAATGATTGAAAACAAGACATGGCATCTTGTTCCTCCAAGCAACAATGTGAATTTAATTGATTGCAAGTGGGTATATCGTATAAAAAAGAAGGTTGTTGGGTCTGTTGATATGTACAAAGCTAGACTGGTTGCAAAGGGATTTAAACAGGGGTATGACATTGACTATGAGGATACCTTCAGTCATGTTGTTAAAATAGCCACCATTAGAACTGTCTTGTCTATTTCTGTCTCTCGAGGATGGAGTTTACGGCAGCTAGATGTCAAGAACGCGTTTCTTCATGGTGTTCTGAAAGAAGAGGTATATATGAGACAACCCCCGGGTTTTGAAAATCCTGACGCTCCGCATCGTATTTGCAAACTTGATAAGGCTCTCTATGGACTGAAACAAGCACCTAGAGCCTGGTATTCTCGGCTTAGTGCCAAGCTATGTGATCTAGGATTTATACCTTCAAAGGCGGATACCTCATTGTTTCTCTTCAACAAGTCAGGTGTTATCATTTATTTACTAATCTATGTTGATAATATCATAGTAACAAGTTCCTCTAATGATGCCATCACTGCCTTGCTTCGAGATTTAAGTGATAACTTTGCTATCAAAGATCTAGGTGATCTGCATTATTTTCTTGACATTGAAGTTAAAAAAAAATCCAGATGGATTGGTTCTTACACAGGAGAATTATGCAAGTGATCTACTTGCAAAGGTTGGTATGTTTGAGTGCAAAGTTGCACCTACACCGTTATCCTCCACTGAACATTTATCTATTACTAATGGCACACTTCTGGGTACTGATGACAGCACAAAATATCGCAGTATTGTTGGGGGATTACAGTATCTGACACTGACACGTCCAGATCTTTTTTACTCAATAAATAAGGTTTGTCGGTTTCTTCATTCTCCAACTACAGCACACTGGTCAGTTGTCAAGCGTATTATGAGATACATCCAAAACACATTGAAAATTGGAATTACATTCATTAAGTCTGCATCTACACTTCTTAGTGTTTTCTCTGATGCAGACTGGGCAGGCTCTCTTGATGACAGAAGATCCACATGTGGTTTTGCTATATTTGTTGGCCCAAACTTGGTCTCATGGAGTGCTAGGAAACATGCTATAGTGTCTAGATCCAGTACTGAGGCTGAATACAAAGCATTAGCAAATGCACGACAGAATTAATTTGGGTTGAAGCACTTGTTGGTGAACTTGGAGTCAAACTGAGTGAAAAACCATGTCTTTGGTGTGATAATTTGGGTGCTACTTATCTGTCAGTAAACTCAGTGTTTCATGCTCGTACCAAACATATTGAGATAGACTTTCGTTTTGTGAGAGAAAGGGGTGCTAAAAATCTACTCAACATCAGGTTTATCTCCAGTAAAGATCAAGTTGTAGATGGGTTTACAAAGGCATTATAAAACAGCTCGAAGAATTTAGACGTAATCTAAACCTTTCAGAAGGTTCAGATTAAGGGGGAGTGTTAGATGTGTTTTCGTATTGTATTTTGTATACCGTATGCCTGTATACGGATACCCTCCTGTTTCCTTTCTCTGTACAAACTCGGTCTAGTGCCTTATATCAACACGAAACCGGTATGGATCCTAGTACCGTTCGACCGTTGAGTTTCACATAAATGGCTTTCACAACCAAGAATAAATGCCCGGTTTCCGCTAGAGCTATGTCAGGAGATATCAATCTGATGTCTGAATCGTGAATGCCATCTCATGGCGAAGGAGTGTGTGATCACACGAGGGGTCCAGCACCTATGCACTTTTTGGTAGTTGGCTAAAGCATATTTATGCATGGTAAAAAAATAGTATACACAAATTTATTTGAATTCAGGAAAGCTGAACTAGATCTAAGATTAATTTGGAACAAATGGGTCGTGTTTGTTTACTACTCCCTCCGTATCAAAATATAAGATGTTTTAGCCATTTCTAGACAAACATGTATTTAGACATGTTTTAGTGTATAGATTCATATATATCTTACACTAGAACATGTCTAGATACATATTTGTCTAGAAATGGCTAAAACATCTTATATTTTGAGACGGAGGGAGTATGAGTTTAGACACTCAACCTCAAGATTTTGGAGGAGTCGCTATGTAGGCGTGGATGCTTGCTCTATTAATTGTTTTAATTTAGTTTAAAACTGTATGTAATTGCTTTTCTCAAATTTGGTGCTTCCTAGTGGATTACAGATGTCATGTAAATATCCAACTGTGGTTAACTGGTTAGCAGCTAAAAAAAGTAAAAGCTCTTTAATATCCCAATTCTAATGGTCACCGGTGGTGAGTTGTCCCGTCGATCTCGGTCAGCCTACTACCAAAAGCTGGCAAACTGCAGTGCTAGGCGAGCGGTACAGCGCAAAGCATGGCGTGGCTTCGTGCCATGGAAATGTCACTCTCTCCGGCCATGGCCTGTCTTGTACTGCAGACCCTACGTAAGAAAACATTGGGCACTGTCAGCACTAGCCTGGACTAGTGAACTGTTGGAGAGGGACGGGTTTCGCTTCGCCTTGAAACAGATGGGAGAGGAGACGAGACAGAGACGACGTACGCACGCTGCCTTGAATCTGTAGTCCAAATTTCACGCAAACTGCAAATCATCACGTTGCCCAAGCAATGAGGCTGCGAAGCTCCGTGAGACCTGCATTACATTTACCTAGTCATACTACTAGCCGGTAGGCTAGGCTACATAAAGAAACCCAGTAACACAAAATGTTTTTTTTAGAAACTAGGCACTAAGTGCCCTACTTTAAATTAGTAAAGCAAAGGATTCGAGTTTACAATCAACCAAACGGACATGCTGAGGCGTACAACTTAGCCAAAATAGATAAGTAAATGCTCGGGGCCGGACTCCCCCTAACAAGCCGGTGCAAAGATAAGAGAAAAGCATGGCGTCGTGAAGGCAGCGAAGATCGTTTTCACCCCTTCTGCTAATGTAAGCAGAGCCGCCTTGTCATGCTTCTTAGCGAGCCTTGCCCAACCCTTCAGAAACATATACATTTTAAAAATGAGGTCAGTAGGGCGATGTGGCACGATAGCTTCTATAGCGTGTTTATTACGGATTAGCCACAGAGCCCAACAAAGCGCAGAGAACAACACCCAGCTGACCCGCCTTTGTTGGCCCAACAACGCGTTCTGGATAGCGAAAAACTGTGGAAACGAGGAAGGACACCAGCTGCACTCTAGCAGTTGCCTAATGACGCTCCAACCTAGTTTAGCAAGTGCACACTGAAAGAAGATGTGTGTGGCGGTTTCCGGCTGACCACAAAGCGCGCAAAGACCCTTAGCAGGGTCGAACCGCGAGAAGAGACGGGCTCTAGAGGGGAGTCTATCGAACGCAAGCTGCCAAGTGAAGATTTTAACTTTGAGGGGGGAGACGCGCTGTCCACATATCCTTTCCGTGGGCGACCGTGGCTCCAGGCAGCAATACATATAGGATACTGAGAACCTACCCGAAGGCTCCAGGATCCAGCGCACGGCGTCAAACCCCGGGGTCAGCGCGATCTCCGCAAGTTCCTGGTTGAGCTGGGCCCATTGAGACACAGAGTCCTGAGAGAAAGAGCGTCGAAAACGCAGGCCCTCCACCTCGAATGCCTTGGCCACGGTAACGGAATGTGACTCGCAGATCTCAAAAAGGCCAGGAAACCTATCTTTCAGTGGCCCCGACCCCACCCACTAATCTAGCCAAAAGAGCGCGCGAGCACCGTCCCGGGCGTCCAATTTAGCCCCTAGATTAAACAAGCTTTTGATCTTATGTATGTTGTTCCAGAACTGGGAGCCCCCCTGGACTCCCCGGCGAAAATGTTGGTGGATTCCGGATATTTCGCATTAATAATGTTGCGCCAAAGAGGTGAGTATGTTTGAAAGAGCTTCCAGACCCACTTCATCATCAACGCTTTATTCATTCTCTTGGTATCGGTCAACCCCAGACCCCCACAGTCTTTAGGGCGGCAAACTGTCGGCCAGTTTACCATGTGAGCCTTGAGCTTCGAGCTCGCACCCTCCCAAAAGAATCGGGCGCGGATGGAGTCAAACTTTTCGTGCACCCCGTCTTGGAGAAGGAAAAGGCCCATGGCAAAGGTGGGCAGGGCCTCGAGGCAGGCGTTGGACAAGACCAACCTTCCACCCGAGGAAAGTAGCCGGCCCATCAAGACCTCGACTTTGGCCCCGAGCTTGTGCACTAGGTATTGCCATTGTTCTATAGATAGCTTCTTATCCGAGATAGGGAGGCCCAGATAAAGAAAAGGGAAGGTGACTAGCTTACAGTTAAGCATATTGGCGACTCGGGCCTGCTCCGCAGCGGGCTGAGCTAAGACGAAGACTTCCGACTTGTGGAAGTTGATTCTGAGCCCAGATAAATCTTCAAAGCAAAGCAGCAGGAATTTTAAGTTCGCAATATCTAAGTCTTTATTTTGAATCAGGATGATGGTGTCGTCGGCATACTGCAGATGCGTGATCCCCCCTGCGACTAAGTGTGGGACAACCCCACTAATATGCCCTGCACGGCAGGCTCCGGAAAGAACTGCCGAGAGGGCCTCAACCACAAAGTTGAATAGCAGCGGCGATAGTGGGTCCCCCTGACGCACTCCCCGCTTATTATGAAAGTATGGTCCCACCACTCCTGGAAATTGCGGTCTGCCCTCGCGACACAAGCTGCTCGATCCTGTGAATGAAACCCGCATCGAACCCTTTCCGACGCAAAACCTCAAGCAGGAAGGACCAGTTAACCCGGTCATACGCCTTTTCGAAGTCGAGTTTGAGAAGAATGCCCCCTAGCTTCTTCACCCGTAACTCGTGGACAATCTCGTGTAGGGAAAGGGCCTCGTCGAGGATGAAGCGGCCCTTAATGAATGCGGTTTGTGTCGGTCTGATGATCCTATTGGCGATAGGATCCAGTCTAGACGCGATGGCCTTAGCAATGATCTTGAAAATGACGTTAATGAGGGCAATGGGTCGGAATTGCGAGATCACGTCCGCCCCTGGGACTTTGGGAAGCTGTGAAAGCACTCCGAAGTTTAGTCTCGACACATCGATTCTTCCCAGCATGAAGTCGTTTAGGATGTGGAGAACTCCCAGCTTGCAGAGCGACCAGGACTTCTTAAAGAAAGCCACCGGAAAGCCATCAGGGCCCGGAGCCGTGTAGGTTTTCATGTCCCAAACAACCGCTTCCAGGTCGGCCTCCGAAAATGTGAGCAGCAGCCCGTTATTCTCCTCGGTGGACACTTTGCTGCCCTCAGCCCAGATATCCGTCGAGAGACCAAGGTGACGCGGGGCCTCCGTGCCCAACAGATCGCGATAGAAGTCGTAAATGTGAGCCTGAATGAGGAGAGGGTCGCTAATCGGCCCCTGCTCAGACTGAAGTGTCGAGATCATGCATTTGCGCCTCCTCCCGTTGGCCACGGCATGGAAGTATGCAGTGTTGGCATCACCTTGAAGAGCCCACCTCACGCGGCCCCGTTGCCGCCAATACGCCTCCTCCAGGCAAAAGATATCTAGCAGTTGGTCCTTGAGATGGTACCAGCAAGCCCAATCCTCCTCGTCTAACCCCTCGAATCCGCCTTGGAGTCCAGCTCCTTGATTTGGTTGAGGAGAGCGAGCTTGCAGGTGCGCGCCTCCCTGCCCATATTACTGCTCCAACCTCTAAGGAATTGCCGTAGTCCTCCCGCCATATGTTTCCACCAGTCGATGATGTCGCGGCCGGCGGCCCCTGCCATCAGCCTGACCGACCGCTCTTGGGGCATCGTAGTAAAGCCCTCAATCTCGAACCAGCCAAGCTCAAAGAAAAATCGGTTAGAGCGGACTGGGAAGGCCCCTCCCGAGTCCAAGATGAGGGGGGTGTGGTCGGACCCGAGGATAGGTTCAGCAAGAAGCGAGGCGAGAGGGAAGATGGCATCCAACTCTGGTGCCAGGAAGACCCTATCCAGAACGCACCGCACCGGGTCCCTTTGCTTATTGGTCCAAGTATACCTCGCACCCGAGCGAGGTATCTCAGTGAGCGCCCACTCCGCGATGCAGTTGTTAAAGAGCTCAACCCGCAGCCAACAGATCCGTGTGTTATTCTTGTCTTCCGCCCCCCTAAGAAGATTAAAATCTCCTCCCATCATAATCTGGTGCGTGCAGGTAGCGACTTTAGCGGATAGCTCTACGAGAAAGGCGGGGGAGTGGGCGTGGTTCGCCGGGCCGTACACCCCAATAAAGGTCATGGTTCTGTTGTGGGCGCGTAGGAGGCAGTTAACATTAAGGAAGAAACGTCCTCTATCAATACTTTCCACCTCAAAGGCGTTATCGCGGAGGCCTAGAAGGATGCCCCCGGACCGCCCATTGGCCGGGAGCCAGCACCAAAAGAACTTCTCGCCCACCTCTAGGATTTGAAGTTCAAAATCTGTGAAGTCTTGCTTAATAGTCTCTTGGAGAACTATGACGTCTATGCGATGTTTACGGAGAAGATCCCTAATGAGCGCTCGGCGCCCCGCGCGGCCGAAGCCCCTAATATTCCAAAAGAGGACACGCGTTAACACACAACGCCGTTAGCCCGTGCTTAGCGGGTGAAGGGGCGCCGCCCTTGCGGCGCCGCAGACTTGGCTCGTTTACGTCGTGGAAGAGAGGCCCTAGCCTCAGCCGCATTGTTCACTATGCCTTCTGAGTCTGAAGCCGTCCCCCCGGCAGGGTCCAGGCAACCAACTAGGGGACCCGCCTCCCTACCTATCGCTACTAAAGAGGGCGAAACCGCCACGTCGGGAGAGGCTGTCGTTTGGGCGCTAACGGCCAAGTTGCTCGCACCTAACGCAAGGGGTGCCTCCGGCGCAGATGCTCGCGGTGCTAACTCTTCCCCTGGTGGGGACAACGCGCTCTCGGCCCCTGCCGAGTTTTGCTGTTCCCGGGCCTTCGCAGCGGCCGCCTCCCTGGCCAATCTCTCGCGTGTGCTCGCCAGAGCGGCTTGCGCTAATTCATTTGCCCTCAGCATCGAGAGGGTTTCAGCAAGGGGGCCCGCAGATGACTGAAAGACGATGCCGCTGTCTACGGCAACTGCCAGAAGATGACAATCGGGAAGGTCCTGAAGAATTGCAAAGAGCGGATCGTGGCAAGTACCTATGGACTTCGAGGTAGACGCAGAAGCGCGTTTCTCCGATGTCAGCCGCACAGCGCGGTCAAGCATGGTGTCCGCCGCAGGGCCCACGTCCCGCGCGCTCTTCTTGGAGGACTCCACCACCGCCTTGGAGCGCAGCCCGCGCGCCACGGTCGCTGTCAGGGCGGGGATGACAGAGGCCTCCATGAACTCGCCCAGCACCGCCGCCTGGGAGGGAGCAGGACGCTCCACCACCTGTGAGTCCTGCACCACCGCCACCACATCCTCAAGGAGCCGCACCCGAGCCGGGCGGTCATGGTTGCGCTTGCTGCGCCGCTCCCTTAGCTTCACAGCCTCCACCTCCCCTTCCGCCACCTCCGACACCGAGTGGAAATCCAGCCTGTGGACCTTGGTGAGTGTGGCCTCCCCCTGGAGGCCTGATGATCCGAGCGAGACGAGGAGACGTCCAGAGCCGGGGCTGGTGATTGAAGCACCGCCTCACTGGTCACGGAGATGGCGGGAGCATCCGCCGACAGTTCCATCTGGGCCGCAGAGACGATAGCCCCTAAGGACTTGAAAATGTCGCCTTCCTCGGTCAGGTTAGTGCCGTAATCTGAGAAAGTGGATTTCGGGAGGGTGGGCAGAGGTGCAGCAGGTGGCCTCACCGCGGGGCACGCCAGCACCGCGTCAACACGCGCATGTACCCCAACCGCCGCGGAGGTCCCGCCGACGACATCCGCCCCAACCGAGGCCCCGGTCTTGGTGTTCTTTGTCGGGAGAGAGCTGGCCCGCGCCTTCTCCCGCTCACGGGACTTGCAGCTGTCCGAGTCCTCCCCTCGTACTCGGAGGACTGCGACCCGTCATCGTCTTTCTTATCATCACCATCGCGCGGTAGGGGGGAAGGAGGAGGAGATGGCCCCTTGCCCTTGCTAGCGTCCTCGCGCTCCACCCCAAGTACCCTTGCAGATTGACAAACAGGGTGATGGTCTTCTTGAGGCAGATGGGGGTGCGGCACGCAAACTGCATGCGGACCGGAGCCCGCTCGTCACGCAGGGACTCCGCGTCGACCTTCATTGGGCATCCCAGCTCAAGAGTAGCCACAAGGAGATAGTGCTCGTCGCGGAGAGGAGGCGGGACATCGTGCAGGCGCACCCACAGCACCTCAAGGACCTCCGACGCCCTTGGATCCCCGGTGGCTTCAGACACAACTGCGCGGAATTCTGTCAAGGGCAGCACCAACCCGCCCCGCGGGAGGCCATGCGTAGCAGCTCCCTCGTAGGGAACACGAGGGAGAATTCAGTCGGGCCGATCTGGCGCACCTGCCAGTTCCATTTCTCGTCCGCCAGTTCTTTGAATTCGTCTTCCACTTCTTCCACCGTAAAATTGCCCTTGTCTATCGCCACTGTTGCCGCGTTGGCCACCGGCCTAGGCATCTTCTCCTCGGGAATGGAGAGGTGGAAGAAGCCCCTTCCTTCCACCCCGAACCCCATCCAGATCGTCTTGCGGGCAGCCCTCCCTGTGCACATCGCCGACCAGTGGCCCGCCGTCTCGCAGTTGACGCAGAAAGGTTCCGCATCGCACATGGCCTAGAAGTGCCCCTGTTGACCGCACTTGAAGCAGATGGACTTGGCGGCCTCGGAAGAGCCCGGTGCCCCCCCCCCCCACCGGCGTGGAGTTGGATCCGGAGAGCCGCGGGAGCTGTCGTGGCCGGGCCCCCACCCGACCAGGCTCATTGCCCCGCGCCGGCGGGCGCTGGAGCTGCGCCCGAAGCCGTGCCTCCTCGCTTCGATCTGCATCCCTGCGGCACGCTCCCACCTCCTCCCGCTCCCTAGACGAGCGCCTGGAGGCCTCCATCTCCCTCTTGCGCACCAGCCGGTCGCGGAGGTTCTCTCCTTGCCCACGGTCGCCGCCGCGAGCCACCTCATCAAAATTGCGCTTGCCGCACCTACCTTCGTCCCGCCGGTCCTGATCCATCGCGGACGGACGGCGGCGCTTGGATCTCCTGCGTGGCCTGGGGGGTGAGAGGGAGAGGAAGCCCTAAGGTGGCGTCTCAGATCTTCAGTCGAGGCTGGGAACCGGACAGAGTGAATTAGGCTTCCCTTGCGAACCCAGCACCACTTAAGTACCCTAGGCTCTAGCGCTGGCGGATCGCATTGGCCCAGCCCAACCGCATCAGGCCCAGCTGCCACGCGTACGTGACTTACCCCTTCGGACATCGACTGGGCCCACTCCCCAGCCCAAGATGGGCCGGCCCAAGGGCACACGGACGACCCAGCCGCCTCCGTCCCTGCGAGCGCGCCGCCAGCTGCGAGCTCCGCCCCCATAGCCGCCATCCCCGCGCGCTCTGGAGAAGGCCACGGAGCACCGCCCAGCCCCTGCGCAGGTAGCGTCACCAAGATCTCGCCGAAACGCAGCACCGACTCCGGCGAGCCCATGCCCGCGTCGACCGCCCGCATCCCCGGCGCGCCCAGCAGCGGGAAATCGCCATCGCAGAGCACCACGCCGCAAGGTCCGGCCTAGCACGGTGGTGCCCCCGCTTGCTCCACCGTCCCCGCCAGATCCGCGGCCAGCGGACGCCCCTCCGATCTCCCCGCCACCGTGCTGCTCCCCGGCGAGCCCGAGGAGACCACCTCCTGCTCATCTTCCACGGACAGATCTCCCCGTTCTCCGCCCTCGGAGCCTTCCGCTGTGGCTGCCCCGGCCAGCGCGTAATCCTCCGCGAGGTCGGCGAGCAACGCCCGGCACCGGCGGCCTCTCCGATGGCGCTCCCTGGAGCCCGTCCATGGTGAGGAGCAGGGGCGAACCCTATCGCCCCGCGCAT
Organism: Alopecurus myosuroides; assembly: GCA_028641055.1. NCBI lineage: Eukaryota > Viridiplantae > Streptophyta > Magnoliopsida > Poales > Poaceae > Alopecurus > Alopecurus myosuroides. Next base: position 483,792,540 of record CM054058.1, read on the forward strand.
CGCCTATCGCCACGGGAAGACGCCGCGTGAGACACATCCGTAACACAAAATGTTGCAACATCTCCTCGTCCGTAGGCGCGCTTACGGATGGCAACGTGGTTTCGAAATCCGCAAAACCCGACGGATACCCGCCTTAAATAGCGATGGTTTGGTAAAATGTTCAAACCGCCAGGTCTAATGGGACGGGTATGGGGGTAACAAACACGTACCCGCATACCCGCAGACCTGTTCTAAGTCATAATCATATCCCTAATAATCCTATGTCTAACCACACGTTCACGAGCTATGAACCACAAAACTAACACATCACATGGACGTGTTAGTATCTGGAATCCCGGAGACAACACACCCACCAAACTCATCCTAATATTTCATTGTTTTATTCACCACATATGTCGGTGTCACTCCTTAAATGGGTACCCGTTGGGGCCCCAAACTCGGCCAGATCATGGGTATGGTAAAAAATAAGACCCGACAAGATAAACGAGGCGGGTATGGGAGGCGCCGACCCGGTCCCGAACCCTGTGGGTGCCATTCGGAGGCGCGCTCCTCGCCAACGCATTCAGTAGGCGTGGCGTGAGCGTGGTGTTAGCGGATGCCGGCAGCCAACAAGGCCGCGCTCGTGGGCGCCGGTCGACGCCTCATCTCGTCGTCTTGACTGTGGCTCACCGTGCCCATGGAGTGACTGACGTGCGCACTCCCGTCGAATCCTGCGCGCCGTACGGATCAACGTACCCGCGTGATGTCATGCATGGACAGTGCCAGTTGCGTCACGCATCGGCGTCATCCCGTCGATGTTCGCTCGCGCCAGAGTTTTTTGCCCTTGCCCATACCCTGTGCACGCTCTCGCTCTCGTCTAGTCACCACAATCCCATCATACAATCACTCTCGACTAACCCGGCCACCTCTCTCCTTCTCCTTCCTTCTAAGGGTATCTCCAATGCTCTTATTTTCTCTTATGGTCGACCTTAAAAGCTTATGGCCCAGCTTTAAATCAACATTGGAGACGCCCTAAACGAAATAGGTACCCAAAGAGTTCATCTGGATGCCGCTCTAAACACAAAAGGCTCGGTGGAGCTTTTGGCGGACACCGAGACCGGAGCCTTTGGGACTCCACTACGATTCGATGGTATAGCACTACTATAAAACTAAACCAAAGAGTTATTTGAGGAGCTGATGCGCTGGGAACGGGCAGGAGCGGGAGTTGGAGCCATCTAACTCCATACCAAAGAGGATTATTGATTCATAAGAGCATCTGCAGCAGTCATCCATATTTGATCATCCATAACTCTATATAGAATATCATCTAAAAAGATTCATGCATAGATGTTATTAGTTTCACAGCAGAACATCTATATTCAGGACATCTTTATTGTCTCTCCTATATTTTAATATTATCTAATAATTATCATTCATTATTTTTTCCCAACAACTCTATTTTGAACAACGACTTTGTGAACGACTATATTTTGTGTGATGCCCCAATTCATATCAACAAATCCTCCGTTCAACAAGTCCATAAATTCGATAGTTTTAGTAGAAGCAAATGGTTCTAGCACATGTCAAAATTTAGTGTCTAGTACGTACCTATTTTTCTACGATGTTTTTCCCTTTGGTCTCTATAAAATAAAATAACATGAGTTGTCCATGTTGAAATCGATAAAATATTCCCATATTTGGTTTGGATGATCATCTAGCCATCCCCTAAATGTAGATGATGGGTAGAAGAATTTGAGGACATGTATAAATAGATGATCCGCTGGTAATTTTTTTACCCCTTCGTCATCCATATTTGGTTTAGATGTCTATATAGATGAGCCGATGGAGATGAGCGCCGGTTCCCATCGAACAAGCATAAATTGAAAGCATTCTCCGCAAACACAGAGTCAACAGTCACTACCGAGTAGTGGTAATTAAATTGATCGACCATCATATACATCCAACATTCGCATAAGAGAGTAGTTTACATAGATAGATGGAGCAGGAAACGACATGAACGTCGGTGAGAAGGGTGGTCTCGAAGGCTTCAGAATCACCAACGATGCCGCTCGCATGAATTTTGGGTGTACATGGATAGATGGCTGGCAGAAACAAAGCAAAACTAATTATTGCTAAGCGCTTCAGGCTTTGCGCTTCTTCCCAAGGAGGAAGACATCGGTGAGAACGGTCTCGGACTTCAGCGACGCCTCGAGAATCGCCAGACCCTGCGAAACATCATCCATTCACACTTCCCTCACTCATTCATTTTCATCAGGAGGATGTTAAATCAGGTCGGAGGTGTCGTTCGAATGCTCACCTCGCTGGAGCCGAGCCACACAGTCTTCTCCTTGAGTGCTCCGAAGTCCCTGAAGCCGGAGGTGTTGATCAGGGTCATGCTGGAGATGGCGGACATGGGGGTCACGGTGAGGCTGTCCGTCACCGTGTACGTCACGACGCCCTGCACGAACCCTTTCCCTCCTCTTCCTTTGACGCCACCGGAATCGGGCCGCACGCACTGGACTGCATCCTTCATCCGAGTGCCACATTTGGGGCACTTGGTGCCCCTCACGTCCGTCACGTATCCGGGACGGTGGCAATACCCGCACTCGAAGAATCCCGACGATGGATCTGGCAGGCGGAGGAGGGAGATGTTGGGGGCCGTCGCCTGCGAAGGGACAGTCGGGAAGAGGAGCTTGTTCAGGTCGACGTCGGGCAGAACGTAGGCGTCGTCGATCTTCAGGACGCTCGTGTAGAGGTTGCCGGCGCTGCCGACCATGGAACGCCTGCCGATCAGCCTGACAGCCGTGGCGACGGGCAGGGCGAGCAGGGAGAAGAGGAAGTCGACCACGTCCTTGTTCGCCTCCGCAAAAAGCACGCGCTGCGTGTTGGTGTCGATGAGGAGCTTCATGCTCAGCGCGGGACTCCTGGCGGCGGTGGTGATCGACATCTTGGAAATCTCACGCACAGAACGATTAGGTTTGGGAAACGCCACAACTCTGGGCCGTCTCACATTGTCATTATGTAAAGTACGAACCTTCTTAAGCAAGGAAGATCGTAACAAAATCAACAAACAAATCAATTTACTGATATTCGGTTGATATTCTTCTATTATTTTATACATGAAATATACGCTATACAATGGAATGTAGTACACTTTAAGAGCAACGCGCTATTGCTGCTATTCAGAGGAGGAGCTTTTCAGAATAACTTTTTTCTACGCTTTTGCTATTTATTTGTCAACCGTTTTTAATTGAGCAACATTCGAATTTGTGTCCGTTCGATTTGTGTGTCGCGATTCTACCCGGCCAAAACTCGGACCGGGCCGGGCCTAAAAAAAAATTTACCGGGCAAAACTCAGGCCCGAGCCCGGCCCGGCCCGACTGTCGGGCTGCAGAAAACGGGCCCGAACCCGGCCCGAGCCCGATAAAGCCCGGCCCGACTGCGTCTAAAAATACGATTTTGCCTGGCCCGAGCCCGGCCCGGCCTGACCACCGGGCTTAGATTCCCAGGCCCGAGCCCGGCGCGATGGTGCTGTCGGGCTCAGCCCGGCCCGGGATTTTCGGGCCGGGTCGGGTCGGGCCGTCCGGGCCGGGCTGCCCATGGCCAGGTATAGTCGCGATTCACGTTGCTAGCCGTTTTTTTGTCCGGGGAGACGGCAGTTGTGCATGTCCATTTTAGTAGAGGAAATTGCACTTTAACACCAGTTGTTGGGACATTTGTTGCACATATATCTGGCCATGGGCCGGGCCGGGCCTAACAAAAGCCCATGGTAGAAAACTGAGACTCAGGCCCTACCAACATGCCTAATTTTAAAGTCCAGGCCCTACCAAATCCCTTAGGGCCTAGGGCCGTGGGCCGGGGCTCTTCCTTAAAATTCCAATATGCCAAGCCCAGGCCCTACTGGTGGGCTCAAAACTCAGGCCCAATCCCTGCCCACGAGAAAGCCCGTAGGACCTAGGCCCTGGATTTTAGGGCCAGGCCTGGGTGGGCCGACAGTCAGACGTGGCAATATTAAGACGAAACCAAATCGTCATGGAATGAAATCAGCGCAGTCCATTTCAGTGATCTATTTGGGCCAAGTCCAATAATTCTAGCCTTTTTTACTGGTCCATGGATAGTCTATTTTTGTTTGGGCCTTAGCCTTTTAAGGCCTCTTCCGTTTTATGGCCTTGGCCTTTTCAGTGATACATTTTATTATTTTCAGCCCTTTTTAGAGCCCATATAATTTAGTCAATTCCAGTAAATAACAATTTTGTTATTTTTTTTACATTCTATAGGGATAGTTTTTTCGATCCAGCAACTTCTGGCCCATAGTCCACTTAGATGCAGAATAACAACATAGACTTTTTTCTACCTCTTTTTGGTCCAGGTACAAAAAGAATTTCAAGCAAATATTTCCAGAATCAATAGGTCACATTACATAACACGTTGAGTTCCAATCACACTATAACAAGCTCTAGAAGTGTGATAACTAGATACAATCATAGAATAACAAGCTACAAGGTTCTTCAAACTTCTTCAGCATGGAGATCCTTCGATAGAGACCACAACCTGGGCTCCTGCTCCTGCCATATGAACCATATCGACTGCTCTAGAGTAAAATACTACTAGGCTACAGGTGATCCCTTGTGTTGTGGCCTCAAGACACAAGAATTTCTACTCTTCCCTACTGCCATATTCCTCGAGTTTCACAAGAAGATGCATAATGCGCACACACAACAGATGAGCATCTACATTTAACTATCATGAAGTTGGGGAGAGCAAGATTACCTCAATTCCGAGTACTTGATAGGTGGCTGAGCAGCAGGATGCCGGCGGCGGCGAAGACAGCAGCCCACAAGAAGCAGGTGCTCTGCAGCACAACACAACCAGGGGCAGGAGCCCTCCTCCATCCTCAAAATGCACAACTCTGTCCAGAAAAACCTATTGTATTGCAATAAGCATACCTGGTACAGGAGAACAACATCCATCTCAACAAAAAAAGGAGTCAACATAGAAATATTTATTTGGATCTCCATATAGATAATCAGGATGTATATTTACTCACAGGCATAGCTAATAGATGGTCAAGTACTGTATAAGTACCAAAAGCATATGACTATTGATCTACTAGTTTTTAAGCAAGAATGCAGAGACAAATTATTTCATTCTACAATTATAAGACATAACCAATTTCATTTTCATATCCTTCAGTTGGTGTCTCTCTGTTGTTTATGGAAGCAAAGAACATGTTACTCTTCTATCTCTACCTAAGGAGATATAACTTTGTTCTCATTACAGTTGCTTGATCTTGCGAGCTTGCAGAATACCCAAAATACCCAACACGAGGTATAAGTAGCATAGTCTAATAACAGATTAACAGTGCAGTAGCTTTTGTCAATACCTATAAATCCTGTGGGATTTGCTAGCAGTTTAAGACAGAGAAGCGCCCTAGATTAACAATCAACTTTCGTATGCACACGTGTAACAGCACTGCCTACATTTTCATCAATCCGGAAGCATAATAAGGAGCAAACATATGTAGAACTAATTGGATATAGGAGTATACCACAGATATGTTCAACCGTAGAGATGCAAGCTAAATTTTAACAAGCCCATGGTACTTCTACATATAGAATCAAATGTCACACAGAAGCAAAATTGAAACAAGCCCATGGTTTTTTTTACATCTAGAGAAGCAATTTCATGTAATGAACAATACACTGACAGGGGCAGATATCATAATACATAACTAGAACCGAGTTTCATATCTAGCATGTGGTTCGAAGCCCAAGAGTCATGCAGTGTATACCAGAATCAAATAGCACACAAAACAAACATGAGTAAGATGGATGACACATGACAGAGGAGGAACCAAGGTAATCGAAGGATGACACACTATATATTACGTTTGGGCTCTCAATTACATAACCTAATATCTAGTCAAGTAGTCATAAAGCTACATATCAAGTAACATATATATTCATGTGTGGTAGAGAAGTAGATATCTACTATATCTAAATAGGAGCCCCCCACTACCAGATTTTCCTACATTCTCATGCCTCCACGTCACCATAAAACTTTCAACCGTTTGATTGACCGCAGATGGCTCAGATCAGCAGCCAATAGTTGATCCCCGGTGTAAGTTAAAAAATAAATTGAAACCGTGCTCCACGCCCCTCCCATTGACTCCTCCTTCGGCCCACTAAGGCGGAAGAGGAAGCGGATGCGTTGTAATCCCTCCTCATAAGCTGGCTCTCCCGTCTCCCATTCCCCATCTCTCTCTCCTCCGACAATACAAACCCAGTGCGGCGGCGAGCGCAGCAGAGGTGCAGAAGCCTATCTCAACAGTTTGCAGCCGGCGTCGTAGAACTGGTGGCTACAACAGAAGAAGGGCAGGAAATGATCGACCTGGAGGATGGGTATATACTGGTCAGCTCAAAGGACTCTACATGTAACAAGTCGCCTCTGTGTCCCCTTCTCCCTCCGTCCATGCCTTGGCTAGGCCCAATTTCGATCTGATTTGGTGATGTTGTGTTGATCAACAGTTTCCCCTATCGCGCTGAAGCCCCCGCACAACTCTACTCGCGGCAGCTCTACTTGAAGTACCAGGAGTCCTTAGAGGAGTACATCTAGGCCACAGTGAGCTGATTCGCCTGGCCCGTCTAACGTGTACATGCCGTTTCATGTGATCATATTCTCTTCGATCTGAATTTGGATAAGGTCTTGCCCAGATTATAGATGTGATCTGAATTACCAAATCTAGATGAGCCAAAGGGCCCTCTCTGTGTGTTGAATCACCAGTATAGTACCAAGTTGGTTCCACGGGATTCAATATTTCCTGTAATTATTTGGCCATGCATATACCAATGATCCGTGTACTGTTGTTTCGGTAATGTATTTGTTATGTGCGCTCGCTATTTATTTCCTCTGTTTGTCCATCCAAACAATATTTGTGTGTTATGGTTTTTTATTTTTTTTCCTGTATCTGAGTTTGCACTACCTGCTATGCTTCTAAAAGTATTTTAGTTGGTTTATTTAAGTGGCCACACAATAATTCAGAGGAGCTATTGTTTTGTAGATCATTTTTTTTGGTTTGGTCTGCCCATTTTTGCAGAGATAACCTTCACAAATCGAAGCAGCATATGTGGGTTCAGCTTTCGTTTTAATAGCTTTAGAGCTATCATATCCGACCTATCGAGTTCTGATTCATATGCATGTATTATTAATTCTGTATGATACAAACATGGTGAGTTTGTGACCATGTCCTTTAAGCTAATCAGTTTATCCTAAAGGTGCAGTTCAATTTTCCTTCCAGCTTTCCACCATGAACGGTTTAAACATTGATATGTTTATGTCATGAGTTAAAGCTATGCAAGGATTTTCTGCACTCGGTTGATTTTTTATACGCTGACGGAGTCTATTTAATTAGCTTTAACATGTATGATATTCTCAACTTTGAAGCCTCTTGCTAGCTTCGGTGATGAGATATGCTGCATACTTTATTAAGCATGTTTCCTATTCTCTCGGATTTTATGAAATATCTTTATTCGACATACTGCTGGCAGACATGTTCTTTCAAAAGGGAGTTACATAGGATTTTTTGTAATGAGGCTTGCAACATACTAAATTTCAGTTCCGACACTTGGCCAATTCACAAGTAGACACGTAGTTAATGACGAGGCTTTCAAATTAGTAATAATCTTCAGATTAGACAGTAGGATTCACAAGTACATGTCATGTGATAATGAGGTATTCAATTTAGTAGTAATCTTCAGTTTAGATAGTAGGATTCAGAAATAGATACCACTGAGCTAATAAAAAGATATTGTTTTTGCCATGATGGTCTCTCAGTCACTACATGCAAATATTTGTAGATTGTAACCTGAAGGTGTGCATAATTTATCACTTCATTTTGTAAAAAAAAAATTGCACATTATATAATGCTTCTCATGTCATTTTTTCCAGCTAATTCAACTTTAATCTCTTTAATTTTTCTTCCTCTATTCATGTTATCCATCGGCATCTGTTCAGAAACTTAGTTCTGTTTCAAGGAAGATGCATGCTAGGGTGAACTTTTTTTATATGCATTTCGATTTTATCTAATTTCAAGTACGAAAGTGGGATACTGACTGCCGTTTCCCAATGTTGAGATGAGCTGGCTAGAGCTTACTTCTAAGGCAAAGAAAATATTGAAAAAAGAGGAAAAAATAAACAACTAACACATAAACATATGGACTTATTAGTGGCTTGAAGTTAGTGTACAAAATCAACATCATTCTCTTCGTTTTCTTTGAGATTCAGGACATGCAGATAGCAGTTTCTGTGCCACGACTCTTCAAACTGAAACTCCAAGGTGTGTTTGGATGAGTAGCAATTTGATCATAATTCTATAACTGCTAAACTTAAGAGAGATAATACAACAGAGACAATCATTTGTACAGAGGAATTATTTTGCTACAAAGACAATTATTAGTTACCACTGCACACATATTGACTGCTTTTCCATACATGTTTACAATAGAGAAATGTATATTTGTTTGAATTGCCTTCAAATTTGCCTTAATGCATAAATTTTCCTTTACAAAATCGCCGCAGCAACGCGCGGGGTATCATCTAGTACTATATTAACGGTTAAGGATCGGCGAAATTCAGATAACATGATCAGAAGTAGCTCAAATACACTGAAGCATCTTAGATACTTGCAAGAATAACCTGCACTATGAGCAAATGCTAGCTAGACGATGAGCTTGACCTGGATCCGGTAGGCCTCGCTGAGAGTCAGATGATATCCATGGTGTTCTTGATGATGCGTACGACCGTGATATTTCCCCCGTTTATGACCTATGCCCAAAACAAACACCACGGCCACCACCGGGAGCGGCCATTACGTCAATCAGCAGCCGACATCCAGAACTTGTAAGCCCGTGAAGAAGGGAGGAGCTATTTGGTACCTGGACGTCCTAGAAAGTCCATCAGTCCAGTCGGGATCCGACGGAAGGGAGGTCGGGGAAGGTTGCATCCAGCAGCCGGGAGGCCATCGCCGTCGTCGGGTTCCTGTTTCAACTCTATGCCCGGTAGAATCTCCAGGGGGAGAGGGAGACTGTGAGAGAGAGAGAGAGAGAGAGAGAGAGAGGACCTGCAGGGAGGTGTCGAGTGGAGAACGGATCGGCGTCGCTGAGGATGAGGGCGGACGAATCTAGAGGCAGAGAGGTTGGGGCTGGGGCACTGGCTTTCATTCCATAACTCACCTCGTTGATCTCCATGGCCGCCAAGCCGCACCCTTTCGTGCCGCTCGTCGGTGTCGTCGATGGCGAGGAAGGCGGTGTTTGCCGGTGGTGTGGATTCCGTCGGGCTGCCGCTCAGAAGTTGCTATCAGTTCCAGGATCCCATCTCGGAGGGGAGGTTCACCATCTCGGAGGACGGCTCGGCGACTTCGGGGAAGGGGAGAGGCCGAGAGGGCGCGTGGAAGGGGAGTCGAAGGAGGTGGGGCGCCAGCGCACAAAGAATCGAGGGGGCGGCGGCGCAAGAATAAAAATTGGGTCGAGCTCGGGGCGGATAGGAGAGAGGAAGTGTAGAGGAGGGGATAAGGGAGAGGAACGTGTGGTTCAGAGAGGTTGGGGTTAGGGTTTGTTTTGGTGCCTGTGGAGCGGGGACTTGCAAAACTTTGGTCTCCCAGCGCGCTGGTGGTTGTAAAATTTTGTTTTCCCGGGAGAGATACGGTTCTCTGATCCCACAAGTCAGCCTCCCTTTTAGACATAGTAAGTTGTGTTCCGAGTAAATAAAAATCATAAATATTGAAATAAGAACAAATTGTCGCATGTTTAAATCATTTTAAAGGATTAAGGGTTAGATTCGACGTTGAAATTTCGTACAGACGCGCAAAGATCCGAATTCACCTGCCGCCATATTTTTTCTCACTTCATCCTTTTAGCACGAATATGGATTGCTCCAGAAAGACACGGTTTAGCAAACACAACTCACGGTATGATGATAAGGGGATGAGGAGGAAGTAGGGGCTTACAGGATGGGAACCGTACCAGTAAGGTCCAAATGCGCGTGTGAGGCGATGATTCTACGAAGATTCATGGCTTTCGGGTCAAATAACAGATTTTATGGCCACATCTATGGCATAGTTTCTTAAAATGTGTCCACATTCTACACAAACATGCGTAATGGAACAACGAACAATATTGCCGAAGAAATTTTTATTTTTCTCTGAGTAAAAATACCATTTTTCATTTTCGGAGTGTAAAAAATGGGGTTTTTTGTGAACCACCTACCAAAATATGTTTAAAAATTGTACCATATAAATTTATAAAGTTATTTTACCATATTCTATGTTCAAACAACCAAATTCCTACCTCTCAAAAGCTTTAAATACACCTCTTTTGAAAAAGACAAATTTCTGCCGATTCAGCTGAAACCGGGCCAAATTTGAACTACAGGTGCCTTGTAGTTTGGTCATGATTTTTTGTGAAAATCATTTTTAGGTACACAAGTACCTACTTCTTTAGAGATATACAAATTCTTTTGCGATATTCAGCACCTATCTAGAAACGGTCACATCCACCGTTTTGACCGTATTTCAAAATTGGCATAGAAGGTTCAAAAAATGGATAACCTTTGCAATATGTCATTATATGTGACCTAGTATCCATAAAAAATAATAAACTTGAAATACAACAATTGGGTTGAAAAGGTGTTCACATAAATGAGCTATCTTCTTCGAAGATTTTTTGGTTTCGCGCCAAATGACGGGTGTTATGGCCACATCCATGACATAGTTTGATAAAATGTTACCATATTCCACATACACATGCATATTGGAACAACGAAAAATGTTGCCGAAGAAAGTTTAATTTTTCTATGAATAAAAATACCATTTTCCATTTTTGGAGTGCGAAAAACGGTTTTTTTTGTGAAGCACATACCAAAAAAATGTCTCAAAAATGTACCAAGTAAATTTATAAAGTTATTATACCACATTTAATATTCAAATAATCAAATTTCTACCTCTCAATAGATTTAAATGCACCTATTTGAAAAAGACAAATTTCTGCCGATTCAGCTGGAACCGGGCCAAATTTGAACTACAGGTGCCTCGTATTTTGCTCATGATATTTTGGAAAAATCATTTTTAGGTACTTAAGTACCTATTTTCATAGAGACACCAACAATTTCTCAATATTCATCCCCTATCTAGGAACGCTCATGCCTGCCATCTTGACTTTTTCCTAAAACCGGTTTAGAAAATTCCAGAAAATTCAAAAAAAACTCAAATGATGAAAAACCTTCGCGTGGTGTCATTATATATGTCCTAATATCCTACAAAAATAATAAACTAGAAATACGACAATTGGGTTGAAAAGGTGTTCACAGAAATGAGCTATCATGTACGAAGATTCTTGGGTTTCGGGCCAGATGACGGATGTTATGGCCACATCCATGGCATGGTTTGTTTAAATATGCCCATATTATACACAAACATGCATAATGGAACAAAGAACAATGTTGAAGAAGAAAGTTTTTTTTCATTGAATAAAAATATCATTTTCCATTTTCTGAATTCTATAAACGGGGTTTTTTGTGAAGCATCTACCAAACATATGTTGCAAAATTGTACCAAATAAATTTATCAAGATATTATACCACATTTAATGTTCAAATAACCAAATTCCTACCTCTCGATTGGTTTAAATACACCTCTTTTGAAAAAAGACAAATTTCTACCGATTTAGTTGAAACCGGACAAAATTTGAACTACAGGTGCCTCATAGTTTGATAATGTTTTTTTGTAAAAATCATTTTTAGATGCACAAGTACCTATTTCAATAAAGATACACCAATAGTTTCTCAATATTCATCCCCTAGATACGAATGGTAATGCCCGTCGTCTTGACTTTTTTCCTAAAATCGACTTAGAAAATTCCAGAAAATTCAAAGAAAAACTCGATATGATGCATGGCCTTTGCGTGGTCTTATTATATATGTCCTAGTATCCACCAAAAATAATAAACTTGGAATACCAATTGGGTTGAAAAGGTGTTCACAGAAATTAGCTATCTCCTCCGTAGATTCTTGGGTTTCGGGCCAAATGACGTGTGTTATGGCCACATACATGGCATAGTTTGTTGAAATGTGCCCATATTATACACATACATACATAATGGAACAACGAACAATGTTGCCGAAGAAATTTTATTTTTTCTATGAATAAAAATATCATTTTCCATTTTCGGAGTGCAAAAATTGGTTTTTTTTTGTGAAGCACATACCAAAACAATGTCGCAAACATGTACCAAATAAATTTATAAAGTTATTATACCACAATTTATGTTTAAATAATCAAATTACTACCTCTCGATATCTTAAAATACACCTATTTTGTAAAAGGCAAATTTCTGCCGATTCAGCTGGAACTGGGCCAAATTTGAACTACAGGTGTCTCGTAGTTTGCTCATGATTTTTGGAAAAAAAACATTTTTAGGTAAACAAGTACCTATTTCTTCATAGATACACCAAGAGTTTCTCAATATTCATCCCCTATCTAGGAACGGTCATGCCCACCATCTTGACTTTTTCCTAAAACCGGTTTAGAAAATTCCAGAAAATTCAAAAAAAACTCATAATGATGCAAAACCTTCGCGTGATGTCATTATATATGTCCTAGTATCCACAAAAAATAATAAACTTGGAATACGACAGTTGGGTTGAAAAGGTGTTCACATAAATTAGCTATCTCCTCTAAATATTCTTGGGTTTCGGGCCAAATGACGGGTGTTATGGCCACATCCATGACATAGTTTGATAAATTATGACCATATTCCACACAAACATGCATATTGGAACAACGAACAATGTTTACGAAGAAAGTTTAATTTTTCTATGAATAAAAATACGATTTTCCATTTTCAGAGTGCAAAAATTGGGGTTTTTTGTGAAGCAAATACCAAAACAATGTCGCAAAAATGTGCCAAAAAAAAGTTTATAAAGCTATTATACCACATTTGATGTTCTAATAATCAAATTACTACCTCTCGGTAGCTTAAAATACACTTTTTTGAAGAAAAAAAATTCTGCCGATTCAGCTGGAACCGGGCCAAATTTGAACTACAAGTGCCTCATAGTTTGCTCATGATTTTTTGTAAAAATCATTTTTAGATACATAAGTACTTATTTTTTTCATATATATACAATTTATTTTGCGATATTCAACATCTATCTAGGAATGGTCATGTCCCCCGCTCTGACCGTATTTTGAAATCGGCATAAAAAGTTCAAAAAATACAAAAATATGGATAACCTTCGCATTATGTCATTATATGCGATATAGTATCCATCAAAAACAATAAACTTGGAATATGGCAACTATCGCGAAAAAGTGTTCACATAAATGAAGAAAGTTATGGCCACATCAATGCCATAGTTTTATCAAATGTGTCCATATTCCACACAAACATGCTTGTTGGAACAACAAACAATATTGATGAAGAAAGTTTAATTTTCATTGAATAAAAATATCATTTTCTATTTTCCGAGTGCTAAAATGTTTCTTTTGTGAAGAATCTACCAAAACTATGTTGCAAATCCGTAGCATACTGCATTCTCTAAAGTTGTTATACCATATTTTAGTTCAATAAACCAAATCAACCCCTCTTAATAGTTTTCTATCCACCAGTTTTGAAAAAGACAAATTTCCGCCGATTCAGCTGAAAGCGGGTCAAATTTGAACTACATGTGCTTCATATTTTGCTCATGATTTTTTGAAAAATAAATCATTTTTGGACCCCCCCAAGTACCTATTTCATCACATATATAACTAGATTTTTACAAAATTCCACCTCTAGATATGAAAGGTCATGTAGATGATTTTGACCCCAAAAACCGCAATTCAAAATCCCATATAGTCTTTATTCAAAATTCCATGTGAATGATTGTATTTTTGTTTTATACTAAAATGGTTCCAAATGGTCTAAGATTACTAAGAATAGTTTTTACAAACTTTTAAAAATTGATTTTTGGTCAATTTTAAGGTCAAATTCAATTTTTACAAATGAAAACAGAAAACAAAAACAAGCCAGCCCGTCCCAGCTGCTTTTGGCTCATGGTTTACATGCCAATTTCGACCTTTTTTTATCAGCAGAGCCGACGAAGGCCATTCCTGGAAAATACAAAGTTGTGGGCTGGTGGCCTTGTCCCACCGAGGCCCAAACATGCCTTGTTTTTCTTATCTATATAGGCCTAAAGTCTGTTTGTAACACGACTAGTAGCTCGGCCTGGTGGTTATGCGCTCGTTGGCAGAGGCGGAGGTCGCTGGTTCGAGTCCTCCGTGGACGGGTAGTGGTTAGACCAAATGACACGCACTAGTGGAAACAACCCCTCTCGTCCAGGGGGCCAGGGGGCAGCTGTCCCGGTTGCAACCGAATCCGGGACAAATGCCATGCTTTGGTCCCGGTTCGTGCGCCCGGGACAACAGGAATCGCCTGGGGGCATTGGTCCCGGTTCGTGGGGGACATATCGGTCCCGGCTCGTGCCACGGACCGGGACCAATGCCTAGCCACATGCCACGTGGCACGCGCATGAACATTTGTCCCGGTTCAGTCCACGAACCGGGACCAATGCCCTCTTCCCCTATATATACTGCCCCAGCCCCTCCCCCTTCCATCTTTTTTTTGCTTGGAGGTGTGAGAGAGTGTGGTGTTAATGTGTTTTATTTTACTATGCACACGAGGTGTTCGACGAAATTCCCGAGCCGCACATAAGCTCACTGAAAATGGTATCTTCGACCGAGGTTAACAAACTTATCTTTTTCATCTGTAACTGATACATAAAAAAGTAGTATTTGTCGTATTAATATGTTATTGTAATGTATTTTGATAAACTTAATTATACGATGCAGCTGGATGCACGGCAGCGATGGATGTTCGGCCCTGATAAGCGCGCACCCATGTGGAAGAAGAAATCTATATTTTGGGAGCTACCCTATTGGAAAGTTTTAGAGGTCCGGTCTTCGATCGACGTGATGCACGTGACAAAGAATCTTTGTGTCAATCTGCTATGCTTCCTGGGCGTGTATGGGAAGTCCAAAGATACGCCAGAAGCACGGGAGGACCAGCAACGTATGAAAGACCCAAGCAACAAGCACACAGATAGGCGCCATTACTTAAGCAGCTACGCTCTTACTAAAGCAGAGAAGGAAATATTCTTTGAAGTCCTTTACATTATCAAGGTTCCGTCTGGCTTCTCGTCGAATATAAAGGGGATAATAAACATGGCAGAGAAAAAATTCCAAAACCTGAAGTCTCATGACTGCCACGTGATTATGACGCAGTTGCTTCCGATTGCATTGAGGGGGCTTCTACCGGAAAATGTTCGAGTACCCATTGTGAAGCTATGTGCATTCATGAATGCAATATCTCAGAAGGTAATCGATCCAGAAAGTCTGACAAGATTACAGAGGGATGTGGTCCAATGTCTTGTTAGTTTTGAGTTGGTGTTCCCACCATCCTTCTTCAACATTATGACTCATCTCCTGGTTCACCTATGTGAAGAGATTCATATTCTTGGTCCGGTATTTCTACACAATATGTTCCCCTTTGAGAGGTTCATGAGAGTCTTGAAGAAATATGTTCATAACCGTGCTAGGCCAGAAGGAAGCATCTCGAAGGGCTATGGAACAGAGGAGGTCATTGGGTTCTGTGTTGACTTTATTCCTGACCTTAAGACAATTGGTGTTCCTGAATCGCGGCATGAGGGGAGACTGAGGGGAAAAGGAACGCTGGGAAAGAAAACAATGATACCTAGGGACGGGCATTCTTTGACCAAAGCACACTACACAGTTCTACAAAATTCTATGTTCATGGCTACGTATCTCGAGGAACACAAGAATATTGTACGGTCTGCAAACCCGGGGAAGGATGACTCATGGATTAAACGCGAACACATGGAGACTTTCGGAAGTTGGTTGCAAACACATCTTATAAATGACACCACTGTTGAAGATCAGCTGTACATGTTGGCAGGGTCACCATCTTCGACTATTGGGAGTTTTCAAGGGTACGAGATAAATGGGAATACATTTTACACGAGCTCCCAAGATAAGAAGAGCACCAACCAAAACAGTGGTGTCCGCTTTGATACAACAAACGAGAATGGAAAAAATGACACATACTATGGTTACATAGAGGAGATATGGGAACTTGACTATGGACCTTCTTTTAAGGTCCCTTTGTTCAAGTGCAAATGGGTCAACCTGAATGGAGAAGGGGTAAAGGTAGACCCGCTTTATGGAATGACAACAGTGGATCTCAACAATATTGGTTACAATGACGAACCATTCGTCCTAGCCAATGATGTGGCTCAGGACTTCTATGTGAAGGACATGTCTTCCAGACCGAAGAAAAGAAAAAATAAGGAAACAAATTCATCATACGATGAGCCAAAGCGTCACATAGTTCTCTCAGGGAAAAGAAACATCGTGGGAATCGAGGACACGACAGACATGTCAGAAGATTATAATAAGTTTGTTGAAATTCCACCCTTCACAGTGAAAGCTGACCCCACCATCCCGTTAAATAATGAAGATGCTCCATGGTTACGGCCGAAGCGATCATAAGCAAGGGACGCGAAGAAAATTCAGAAGACTAGATAGGGATGTTGTTGGTGATGTGTAATAATAAACGTGGAATACATGATCATAGTTCTTATAACGTAGTATGAACGAGATTTTGTTAGCCAAAATGATATTTATACATATTTTGTGATTATGAATGGAGTAGGTGCAAGTTTGACCAATAATTTGTATTGATCGGTCAAAAGCTGGCAAGCATTGAGTGCTTGACAACTATGACCAGCCAGACTTCATTATTATTCCAACCAGCGGTACACCCACCCACTTTTCTGTTTCTCTCTCCTCCGTCTGTTGGTGATGTGTAATAATAAGCGTGGAATACATGATCATATAGTTCTGTTTGATCAGTATTTTGTATTGACCGATAAAAAGCTGACAACTATGACCAGCCTGACTTCATTATTATTCCAACCAGCGGCACTGTTTGAGATTTTCAGATTAGAATTTGAACTGATCTTGGATTGCGTGGTCATTGGACCCATATCCGAGTATGAGATAACTGTCAAAAACAGGCGTAGGGGTCATTGGAGTTAACCACCATAAACAGCCCAAAACAGTTTTGACTGACTGCTTTACATCGATAGGGGATGCAGTTGCTTCTGCTTGGCCAGGGACTGTCCACCGCTCGGATATATATCAAAATGCAACGAAAGTATTAAGGGATATATTCCACTATTCGGAAACTTTCGCTCATGATTTTAGTAGGTGTTGGCGAAGTACAATCTGAAGGATAACGAGTGGCTAAGTAGATTGTATGAGGATAGAGAAAGATGGGCTTTGCCTTATGGGTGTCATATATTCTGCGCAGATATTGCAGGCACACTTCGAAGTGATAGCAGGGATATTCCATCCTGACAGATATCCTTAAAACAGAAATAGAGCTTCGATACTTCTTTAACAGATATGATAAATTTTTGGAGGAGAAACGTCTAACTGAACAACAAAGATCCCAAATGTTGAAGGCGGAGGGGAGCGTGACGGCGACGGCGGACGAGCAGAGGAGAGGAAAGCGCGACAGCAACGGCGCGGTCTCCCCCGCCCGACCGCCCGTCTCTGCTTTAAGTCTGCTGCTCCCGCTGCGGCTTGCCGCGTACACGGAAGTTACTATGTTTTCAAGCGGGGGTCGGGATAAAGGGAAAATACGTGTAGATGCGCAGAGTAAACCTTCGAAGGAAAACTATGGTTTTTCTGTTGTAGACGAAGATCTAAAATTCACCGTGTCAATAAGGTACAAATCGCTTTGTCGAACTTTATATAAATCACCCGGGATGCCTTGTATGCTCTGGACTAACTCGGAAGATCACGAGAGAAAACAAAAATTGTAACATTTTTATATTCAAATTATATACAAATGGTAAAATAATTAATAGTTTCAATAGTTAGAATAATTATTTAGTTAAACGAAAAATGGATTTAAATTAGTTATGCAAATTCTAGCATTTTTCATGTTGGAATTTTTGTCAAATTCGGAAGTATATAGAAGTTGTTAATGTGCAAACTTAACCATTTTCATATTTTGGCGCTAAAAATTTTTGGGCGCGCAGGGTGCCACCGAAATTCGAAATTAGTTTTTTGTCGAGACATCGTAGTAGTTTTCATAGACTGGGGTGCCATGAGACTACGGTAGAGACGTGGGGTAACGGGATAGCGTAGTAACACAGAACACGGGATTTTACCCAGGTTCGGTACGTCGCGACAGTACGGCGTACCTACTCCTGCACTTCTCACTAATTGGGACTAAAGCCCGTATAACAAGGTTACAATGTGAGAGAATAGATCTAGCTACTCGACGAGGATGAACTTCCCGGCGAGTTGCGTAGAGCTTTAGCTTGTGTCTAACTTAACTTAGAACCTAGAGAACTTCAGAACTTATGTAATCTATCTCCCGTCCGGCTTTATATAATAGCCGGATTAGGGCTTACAGAACCAGAAACCTAGAAGACTACGTTTAACTTGTAACTTGGAAAGTAAGGAATCCGTCTTCTCCTCCAAGCCAGATCACGTGGGCCGCGATCCGGGTTCTTCTAGAATCCGGCTTCTGCGCGTCGGACTACTGGGCCGCCCAATGGACCTAAGCCCATTACCTGGTAGGCCACCCTGGTAGTCCGGCTCTTTTGTCTACCATCTTCTATACCCCTATTCAGTATATATCCGACAGTAGCCCCCAGGAAGGATCAAAACTCTGAAACTCCGCCTTTCGTCAAATACATTTTGTCCGGGGAAACTTGATTCAGCAGTCTTGATTCTTTCTTCTTTCCTTTTGAAGGAGATGGTAACACAAAACTCGGAACTATGAAAATCCGGCTTTTCTTCTCGCGATCCTTCGCGGAAAAGGAACTTATGACATCAGCGCCTTAATCATGCTGACGCAAGCGCCGCTTGGTTTCATGCGGGAAACCCTGCAACGTATCTCTGACAGATTCTCACGAGAAACGAGGAGATAGCCATCATTCCTCTGTCGTTCCGTTTCCCGGATTTTCCGGCGAGCGACACGCGTCGAACATCCAACGGTCAAAAGAGCCGTTGGCGCGTATCTAGAGGTTTTCAGGCTATAAATAGCCGTCCTCGTCGTCATCGGAAATCTTTCTTCACGCCATTGACGCAAACGCGAGCACGAGAGCAAGACCTTGCCCCGACGAACTCTTTGCACGCCGGAGCGCTCACTCGCCACCGAAAAAGATGGCCTCTCCGTCGTCCTCACCGGCTCGCGCCTCCATCGACGAGCTTTTGGGCGACCTAGATCCACAGCTAGGGTCGCCCAAGCATGCCGGCGGCGAGCCGGAAAAGGCCACGGCATCCGCCGCGGACGTAGCGGGCCCAAGCGCCACGACAACTCCGCCTTTTGCTTCAGAACCGGCGGGGGTCAAGATTCACTCCCATGGCACTGAGCGCTTCTCCACTGGAGCTGATGAAGAAGCAGAATTTGTCGGAAATTGGAATCAGAGTAATACTTCACTCGTCCTCCTTCGTCGGATGTCAAGGGATAAATTAATAGTTAAAGGCAAATGGCGGATCTCGAAGGATGAGCCAGTGCCCAAGCCAAAGGAAGGAGAACGCGTCCTCCTTGCCTCTCATATCACGAGAGGTATGGGTTTTCCCCCTTCCGCCTTTTTCCTAGACGTCCTCAACTTTTATGGTGTCCAACCACATAATATCTCTCCAAATTCCATCCTTCAATTAGCTAGTTTCCAAGCTCTTTTCGAAGGGTATCTCGGAATAACTCCCAATTTAGACTTCTGGCATTATTGTTTCGAGGTAAAACACAACATCACAAACGGTGTTTCGCCCATCTGCGGTACCATATCTTTTATCCTCAGAAACTTTAGGGAAGAATGGTATCCAAAGATAAGAATGCCGAAACCTGACCAATCTTGGCTGGGTTCTTTCTTTTATCACCAAGACATTCCGTTCCCCAGCAAAGAAATCGGAATTCCTCCCTTTGTTAATTCTGCCGCTATTCCTCACGAGAATTGGACACTTGCAGTAACAGAGGATTTGCCTGAAAACCTGATGAAAATAAAGCGGCGCATTGCCAAACTTTCTTCTTCTCAACCACCTTTGGTTTGGAAGGATATCGTTTTATGCTGGTTTGGACGTCGCGTACAACCTTTATCCCTTCGTTCCCGACTTCTTTGCGAGTACACGGGACCGGAAGATAGCATGAGAGGCACCGATAGGTCCTTTAGCAAGAAGGATTTTATAGAACGCCTTCATCAGATAGTTGCCGCCGATAGCCAGATTGAAGAAAGTCTAGCCATTTATCATGCGGAAAATCTGGTTCCTAAGGTACTTTCCTTCCCTTGTTTCTGAGTTTCCTCAGATTATCTTCTCTCTTTATTTTTTAACATACTGTTAATTCTTTCCTAGTTTGACGAACTTGGAGAAAATGATCTTGCTTCTGATGCTGAAATCAGCAAATTACATGCCGAGTTTTACAACAACCAAAAGCGCAAGAGGCAAACTACTGTCAAAGAAGAATTTCCTTCTGCAGCTACGGGTAAAAGGGGGAAAACGAATATGCCAATGGGCGGAAATTTTCAATCACCTACCAGAAACGAATTCATTCCTGCTCCAGATGATATCCGGGTGAAAGAAGAACCTTTCGACGACCTCGGATATATTCGTCCGGAAGCTAAGAAATTTTTTGCTCCTGCGCCTCTGGTTCGCCCTTGGCCACAAAATGGATTAGTTATCCGCAACAATATCGCATTCTCGCCCCGCCAGGTCATACACGATGGCCTTCACCACGTAGGAATTCTTTTCATGGAATATGCCAGAGAATTCAAGGAGACCTTAACTGATTTGCGAGAAATGAGCCAGGTAATACCTCTAGCCCCCAAGCATTAAGTCGAAAATCTAAATTCTTCTTAATGCTTCTTTGTATGCTTGTTCAAACTTAAGCATCTGGCTTTCATTTCCATGTTTCAGCATTCCGCAGATGCCATAAACTTGGAAGTTTTGAAAAAACTTAGCCTCAAAAGCAGAGTAGTAAAAACACTTCAATCTGTTATTGAGTCAAAAAGCAACGAACTGGCGTTGTCTCAAAAGCAATTATCAAAAGCCACCGGTATTTTACTTCGTGTTTATTGATTTTTGCTGAAAAATCATTGCTAGATCTTGCCGTAATGTCGGATTATTTTGTCCCTGCTTTTCAGCTGCTTTAACCAAAGCCAAGAAGCTCACAGCAAACGCTGCTTATTTTTCTAAACTTCGTGAAGAAAACTCCAACCTTCAAAGAGAACTTTCAAAAGTTCGAGAAGAACTGGAAGCCAGTAATCTAGCCCTTGGGATTGCGCAATCCAAGGCTTCTTTGCAGGCAGCAGAGGATAAATCTATTATCAATGATTTAGAAAGTATGCTATTCCCTCGTATGAAAGAGGGCGATGAAATTGACGCGGTTCTTGGTAAGCTGACTTCTTTTACCAATTCTTTCATGTCGTATTTCTTGTATTCTCTAATCTTTGCTTTTGTCAAAAAAGCAGGAAATTTTCCAGGAATTTCTCGGACTGAAAAGATCCGGGCCTTTGGGAAGATATGGAACTCAATCAGAAATGCAGGAATGCATTTAATTAATAAATTCCTGCCCACAAGTAGTATACAATTTTCAGAAGTTTACCGACTTCCGGATGGCATCATGGAGGTAGCAAATTCGAAGGAATCTTTCCTTCGCTCTGCTGCACGGGGTGGTGCGCGAATGGCACTTGGCCTCATGCGCTTACACTACCCCGATGCAAAATCCTGGCGTGTAGCAT
Source organism: Alopecurus myosuroides (assembly GCA_028641055.1). NCBI lineage: Eukaryota > Viridiplantae > Streptophyta > Magnoliopsida > Poales > Poaceae > Alopecurus > Alopecurus myosuroides. Next base: position 483,814,383 of record CM054058.1, read on the forward strand.
CCGGTATTCCTCAAGAATGTACAGAAGCACAAATAAATGCGATCTTTAATGAAGTTGAAGGCCACGCCACTCAGATTGCCTCCATGGTGAATATCTCCATTACTTATCCGGAGGAAGAAGTGCCCGCAGCCCCCGAGAATGATAGCAGTGATGAAGACTCAGAAGTTTAAGGGGGCGCACTTGTCCTGGATGATGGATGTGTATAGTAATGTAATTCATATTGTAATGCTTCTATGTCATTTGTCGGAACAAGAACTCGGCCTTTTGCAATTTCAAGCTTCTTGCAAAGTTTTTCCGGGTTTGGTTGTTCCTTTATCTTCTAAGTAATCTGGCATCTGTGTTTTAACTGCTCTAGTGTTTAAAAATGGCTCAATTAGCAATATGTATCGTCATGTTGAGTAACTGGGGACGAACCAAACAGTTTTAAAAACTCAGAAACATGGATTATGCTAGAAGCATTTTTACTGACTAGTTTCAGTAACCCAACACATACACAATCAGATAAAACTTAGAGAAAACAAGGAACTGTTCTGAAACTTGGGCACGCAGGCACAATCCGAGTTTCCTTTAACCTTTAACAGGCCGAATCATTCAGCTTTTAAACACCGAGCACGCAGGCACAATTCGGGTCAACATTGAGTATTTGTAAGATCATTGGGAAATAGATAAAGCGGAAATATTTTGTACTTATAATGAATATGAATTCCGAAAACTTTATTTCATGATCTCAAAGATGTTTACATAGAAATTGAACTAAGTATAGAAGGGACGTAATTGCTGGATACTCCAAGGCCTATTTGTCTCTCCTAGTTCATCATCTATTTTTCTCTTTCTTTTGCGATTCGGCTTCTCGGGGTCGTCCTCCGTATCTCGAATGTCAACAAGATAGTATGATCCATTCTTCATGGCTTTACTGATGACAAATGGTCCTTCCCATACTGGGGCTAATTTGTGCTTCCTTTTCTGCACCAATCTCAGTACTAAGTCACCTTCTTTAAAAGAACGATGCCTGATTTTCCGACTGTGATAACGTCGTAAACCTTGCTGGTAGATGGCGGATCTTTGAAGTACAAGTTCTCGTTCCTCTTCTAAGAGATCGACGGCATCCTGTCGTGCTTCCTCGGCATCCGAGTCGTCAAAATTCTGCACTCTCGGGCTATCATGGATCATATCCGTTGGAAGAATAGCTTCCGCACCATAAACCAGAAAAAACGGGGTTTGCTCGGTTGACCTATTTGGCGTCGTTCGAATACTCCACAACACGGAAGGTAGCTCTTCTACCCATGCTCCAGCTGCTCTATGGAGAGGAGTTTCGAGTCTTGGGCGTATTCCTTGCAGGATTGAACTGTTCATTCTTTCAACCTGTCCATTAGATTGCGGGTGTGCTACAGATGCAAGATCTAAGCGAATTCCCGTTTGTTGGCAGTATTTTGCCAACTCTCCAATGGAGAAATTTGTCCCGTTATCAGTTATTATGCTGTGTGGGACGCCATACCTCATTACTAAATCAATAATGAAATTTCTGGCAGTTGCGCCGTCCAGCTTTTTGATGGGTTTAGCCTCCACCCATTTTGTGTACTTATCTACCGCTACGAGTAGATGTGTAAGTCCACCTCTTGCAGTTTTGAACGGTCCCATCATATCTAGCCCCCAGACCGCAAACGGCCATGTGATAGGGATAGTTTTAAGTGCTTGGGCCGGCAAATTGGTCTGCTTGGCGTAATATTGGCATCCTTCGCACGTATTCACTATGCGTTCGGCGTCTGTCTTGGCTGTTAGCCAGAAAAACCCCGCCCGGAATGCTTTTTTGACTATGCTTTTTGATTGAGCATGATGTCCGCAATCGCCGGCATGGATTTCTTCCAGTATTTCTCTTCCTTCTTCTGGTGAAATACACCGTTGAAAAATTCCGGAAGTACTGCGCTTATACAAGTGATCGTTGATCACCACGTATCCTTTGCATCGACGCTGTATTTGCCTTTGCAAGACCTCGTCTGCTCCTTCCGGGTACTTCTGATTGACTAAGAAGTTTAAGTACGGGATTGTCCAATCCGATTTAACGAGCATGACTTCAATTGTTTCAGATGCTAGAGGGTAATCAACGTCTCCACCTTTTATGGACGGTTCATGCAAATGCTGGACGAATACCCCTGGTGGTAAAGTTTTTACTCTCTCTGATCCCATGCGGGCTAACGCATCCGCGTTCCAATTTTCCTCCCTTTTTATGTGAAGGACTTCGAACCCGAAGAAGTAGATGGCAAACTCATCCACCGTTCTCCGATATTCGGCCATTATAGGGCTTTTCGCGTCCCAGGTTTGGTTGAGCTGATGCTGTACCAAATCCGAGTCTCCATAGCACAAGATGCGTTTTACCCCTATTTCTTTTGCAATATGCAAGCCATGAAGCAAAGCTTCGTATTCTGCCACATTATTACTGGCGTTGAAGTGTATTTGCAATACATACTCCATTGTGTCTCCCTTGGGAGATTTTAGAACTACGCCGGCTCCAGCTCCTTCCTTCATCTTGGATCCGTCAAAGTGCATGATCCAGTACTCGGATTCTGGCATCGGTGTATTTTCCATTGCTTCTGTCCAGTCGGCGACGAAATCTGCCAAAACCTGGGATTTTATTGCCGTCCTTGGCTGGTACTTAATGTCGAAAGCTGCCAGCTCGATGCCCCATTTAGCTACTCGGCCGGTTGCCTCCGCATTGTTTATAATATCTCCTAGTGGTGCTTTACATACCACTGTTATAGAATGTCCTTGGAAGTAATGGCGCAGCTTTCTGGATGCAAAAAATACGCCATATGCCAGTTTCTGATAGTGCGGGTATCTTTGTTTGGATTCGGAGAAAACTTCGCTTATATAGTATACCGGATGTTGATCTGGTATGCTTTGCTCTTCTTTTGTCCGTTCCACAACGATTACCGCGCTAATAACCCGACTAGTAGCCGTAAGGTATAGTAACATGGGTTCTTCGTCTTTGGGAGATGCCAAGATGGGAGCGTTCATCAAGGTTTCCTTTAACTGGGCCAACGCTGCATCGGCCTCTTCTGTCCATTCGAACTTGTCGGATTTCTTTAACAGTTTGTAGAGTGGTAAGGCTTTATCCCCCAGCCGACTAATAAATCTGCTGACGGCTGCAGCGGAACCCGTCAATCTTTGGACATCTTTTACACATGTAGGCTTTGAGATATTCAAGATTGCCTTGATCTTTTCCGGGTTAACTTCTCTTCCTCTGTGAGAAACAATGAAACCCAGAAGTTTTCCTGAGGGAACCCCGAATACGCACTTAGATGGATTCAACTTCATCTTGTAAGTGCGCAAGTTTTCGAAGGTTTCTCGCAAATCCTCAAGGAGTGTATCTTTTTCCTTGGTTACGACAGCAATATCGTCTACGTAGACATGGACGTTTCTGCCAATTTGACTATGCAAACAACGTTGCATGCAACGCTGGTAGGTTGCACCTGCGTTCTTCAGGCCAAAAGGCATGGTTACGTAGTAATACGTCCCGTACGGGGTTATAAAAGAAGTCTTGATTTGATCTTCCTTTTTCATGCGTATTTGGTGGTACCCGGAGTATGCATCCAAAAAGCATAAAAGCTCGGAGCCTGCAGTGGCATCTATTATTTGATCGATTCGCGGCAGTGCGAACCTATCTTTCGGACATAACTTGTTCAATCCTGTGTAATCTATACACATTCTGAGGGCAGTTGTGTCTTTCTTCGGTACTAATACCGGATTTGCGGACCAGTCAGTATGGATTACCTCCCTGATGAAATCCGTTGCTAAAAGCCGGATAATTTCTTTGCCAATAGCCTTCCGTCTTCTTCCGTCAAATCGACGGAGACCTTGTTTGACGGGTTTTGATCCGGGAATAACCTTAAGTTGGTGCTCAGCAAGTTCCCTGGGTACGCCTGGCATGTCAGCTGGACACCAGGCAAAAATGTCCTAGTTCTCACGGAGGAACTTGATGAGCTCGCCTTCCTATTTGTCGGTCATCCCAGTCCCTACTACGACAAATTTTGTCGGATCTTTGGGATCTAGGATTACCTGTCTTGTATTCTCGGACGCCTTGAAGCTATCTGTTGGCTTCCGAGTTTCTTTTCCTGCCGGCATTTCTTTCGGCGATACCTCCTTGGCTAACTCCTCCAGTTCTTCCTGATCTATAACTCTTTGAGCGCAAAGGGCGTTTTGCTTCTCCAACTCGTTTGCCAGCTTGAAATCACCGGCAATGGTGATTACTCCTCCTTTGGGTCCTGGCATCTTCAGCTTGTTGTAGATATAGCAAGATCTTGCCATAAATTTGGCGAAAGCCGGACGTCCGAGTATTGCGTGATACACGCTTTCGAACGGCACAACTTCGAAGGATACTTTTTCCTGCCGGAAGTGATCTTTATCTCCGAAGGTGACATCTAAGGAAATTTCTCCTAGGGATCGTGCTTGCCTGCCAGGAACAATGCCATGGAAGCGTATATTGCTGTAGTTGAGCTGGGACTCGGATATCTTCAAGTGCTTCAGTGTATCCAGGTACATTATATTGATGCTGGATCCTCCGTCCATCAGCACTCTTCTTAGCCTAGTGTTTTGAACAATAGGGCTTACAACAAGAGCTTGTGTGCCGGGTTCAGGGATATTTCCGGGATGATCTGACTGATCCCAGATTATCGGTGTGTTGGAGTACTTCAAGAATATCGGGGTCGCAGGAACAACCGCGTTTATTTCTCGAAGTGTCCTTTTGGCCACCTTTGCTGACGGGGTTGCTAGGAAAGTTAACATTGCTTCTCCGTCAACTCTCGGAAATTTAGGTTCGCCTTTTCGCTGTTGTTCCTGGATTTTGTCATCAGTGTCCGATTCACTGTCTTCTTTTTCAGCTTCTGGCTTTTGTTTGGCAGGTTTCCTCTTGGAACCCTTCCCTTTATTTCCGGATCCTGCATTGCCTTTCATATGCTTGTTTAGCCGGCATTGCGCGTTTGTGTGGGTTGGTTTCCCAAACTGAGAGTGGTGGACGCAGGGTTCCGACCTAATTCTCTCCCATTCTTCGGGAGTATATTTGATTGGATCTGGACTGCGACCTTTCCACTTGTTCCCTTTTTCTCCTCCAAAGGCTAAGTTAACCTCCTTGGGCTTTGTTGTTGACTCCGGAGTTCCTTTTTTATCAGAACGAGGTGTTTTCTTGGCCAGTATCAGTGACTCAATATTGCCTCCTCTTGCTCTGATATCGTCTTCGGCTGCGGCATGCTCATTAGCGGTTGTAAGCATAGATCCGAGATCTTTGTGCTTTTTAGAACCAACCATGAACGGTACAAGTCCGGGTTTTAGGCCATTGACGAAAGCATGCATTGCTTGTACGTCAGTTACTCCAGAGCAACTATTCTTCATTGCAGTCCATCTGGAGATGAAATCCACGTATGGTTCGTCTTCAAATTGGGTGCAACGGTTCAGCTGGTTGATGCTATTTGGGCGTTTGTATGTTCCCCGAAAATGCTGAGTAAATACTCTCGCCATATCATCCCAACTGTCGACAGTTCTTGATGGTAAACCATTAATCCAATCTCTGGCTCCGTCTAGCAACATTAGGGGAAGAAACTTGACAGCTTCCAGGTCTGTCCCGTTGTTGATTTGGACGGCTGTGTAATAGTCTGAAAGCCAGGTATCCGGGTTTGTACTGCCGGTATATTTTTGGTAGGTTGGACCAACTTTGGCGAAGCCAGAATGCAGGGTTATCCTTCGGATCCTGTCAGTAAAACACTTAGGACCAAAGTATAGATCATCCTTTTCTGCTCTATCAATATGTGCAGAATATCTCCTGGCTGAATGGACAGAAGGGGATCTGCTCCTTTCTTTTCCATTGTTGCGCGGACGCGTTTTTCCGAGGTTATCTCTATCTCTTCCGTTGTCACGCCCTCTGGGATTAGGTGGAGTCCTGCTCCTGTACCTTTCCTTATCTTTAGGCGGTGTCCGAGATCTTTCACGTCTGTGAGGTGTATCGTATCTTCCAGCTTTTTCAGCTGGGTTTCTCGGAGGTGGCATTATTTTGCCGTCATTCCGGTTTTTGTCTTCCCGATCGTGTGGTTTATATCCATCTTTCGGGAGATGAGGTCCGGTTCTAGACGCTGCGTCCCGGTTGTCGGGGTTTTTCTTGTCTTTTCTCGGATCCTCTTTTTTATCCGAATCTCCGGGTTCTTCCGGTCCAGGTGCTCCAGCAGCGCAAGTAACAGTTTTGCAGAGGGCGGAATTATCATGCAGCCTCCCTGATCGCTCTTGTCCTCGCTGTTGCTGCTGTAATGCTTTTCCTAGGAAAGCATACACCCCTTGGAGTTTTTCCCCGTTGGAGTACAGATCATTGTTCAGGATGGCGAACGCTGCTTCCGCGTTTTCAGCTGCGGTTTTGTATATTGGTTCGCCCTTGGCATCTTTGCCGTTTAACTGCTTTTGCCAAGATGGGTTATAGAACCTTTCTTTCGGCGGCAGTTCTTCCGGTTTTGCAATTCCGGGTAACCTAGTAGGTTTTAAGGCAGATCTATGCTTTCTCTCGTACTCCTCAATTTCTTCCTTCATGATTTTGATGTCATTATGGGTTTGTTGGAGATGTTGCCGAGATCTAAGCAGATGTTGCTGTTGCCGTTGGAAAGCTTGTCTCCTGGCTTCCAGCATCTCAGGGGGTTCATTGGGTCCCACTGGAGTTTGTAATAGTTCTTGCTCTTCCAGTTCTGTCATTGGCGGAGCAGTGATTTCCTTAGATTTCTTTTCCGCAGGCTTTGTGCCACTAATATCTCCGACTTACAGGTTTTCATCAGCGAGATCAGCTGACTTTTTCTTCCGGAGTTTGTACTGGAGTTTTTTAGAAGCACGATGCTTTTTCTTGGAAGACGGAGGTTTTTTGACAGGTTCATCCTCTGTCATCTCCTTGACATTAGGGAATATCGGAGAAGTTTCTCCGTCTTCCCTCTCTTCCACTGGCGGAGGGGTTTTAGGGCTTTCCTGGCTGTCGGCACCCGTTGTATCAGCTGGTTTTGCCATTAGCACTTCATGGAATCCCTCTTGAAAGGACTTAACCTTTCTTACGAAGGCATCATCGTCTTCGTCTTCGGAGTCGAAATTATCCGATCCGGTTTCCGACTCCAATCTCGCCTCTATGGCGGCAAGCACGGACTCTGTTTCCGAGTTCATCGTCTGGTTGACGGATGTCGGATCTTCCGTCTCGGTGACGGGTATTGGTTCTTCCGTCATTGTGACGGGTGTATTGTTATTTGCTTCTTGCACGGGATTTCCGTCATCCGTGTTTTCAGCGATCTCGGATTGCACCATGCCGATAAAGTGCGTATCACTGTTTTGTCGGCGATCTGAGCAAAATCCGGCATCATAGTCGTCTTCGACTGGGTATAGGGCGGGTGGGATAAATTTGCTTCGACCTCAAAACTCCATTGCCTCCGCGGTTAATCCGATAAAGATGTTAGCAGATCCAATCGGTAAAACGCAGGCACTTACCAGGTGGTTTTGCGCCGGTATGTAGGATCCATTGTCGAGGAAGCGCCCGACGTCGTCGTCGAATTCCAGGCTTCCGACAGTGATCGATCTTCCAATTCCGCCTAATATCCCAGATCGGAATTTCACGCCTGACGTCGTTTGCCCCACGGTGGGCGCCAACTGTCGAGACATCGTAGTAGTTTTCATAGACTGGGGTGCCATGAGACTACGGTAGAGACGTGGGGTAACGGGATAGCGTAGTAACACAGAACACGGGATTTTACCCAGGTTCGGTACGTCGCGACAGTACGGCGTACCTACTCCTGCACTTCTCACTAATTGGGACTAAAGCCCGTATAACAAGGTTACAATGTGAGAGAATAGATCTAGCTACTCGACGAGGATGAACTTCCCGGCGAGTTGCGTAGAGCTTTAGCTTGTGTCTAACTTAACTTAGAACCTAGAGAACTTAAGAACTTATGTAATCTATCTCCCGTCCGGCTTTATATAATAGCCGGATTAGGGCTTACAGAACCAGAAACCTAGAAGACTACGTTTAACTTGTAACTTGGAAAGTAAGGAATCCGTCTTCTCCTCCAAGCCAGATCACGTGGGCCGCGATCCGGGTTCTTCTAGAATCCGGCTTCTGCGCGTCGGACTACTGGGCCGCCCAATGGACCTAAGCCCATTACCTGGTAGGCCACCCTGGTAGTCCGGCTCTTTTGTCTACCATCTTCTATACCCCTATTCAGTATATATCCGACATTTTTGGTCCCGTCCCGTGGTACCAACCGGGACTAGAGGTTGGTGGCACGGGCCGGGACTAGAGGCCCAGGTGTATAAATATCTCGACCCTCTCTCCTGGCCGAGCGAACACCCAGGACAACGGACATGGCTTGGCGAAGCCCTGCCGGCGGCGGGAACGAGTAGAAAGATCCCGCCGGCGGACCGCCGGCGGGGTTGGCCTAGGGACACGTTAGACTAGGGACACAAACATATATTAAAAAAAGGCCCAGGGGCTTTGCTTACATATAGGGGGGCGGCGCGGCCACAGGCGGCCGGCCGTGCTTACATTATAGGGGGCGGCGACGGCGCGGCCACAGGCGGCCGGCCGTGCTTACATTATAGGGGGCGGCGACGGCGCGGCCACAGGCGGCCGGCCGTTTCTTGGGGGGTGGGTAGCTTAGCCTAGGGGGGGGGGGGGCGCACCGGCGCCGGCCTACTCCTCCTCGTCGGAGGAGATGCAGTGGTAGGGGGGTGGCTGCCACAGGTGGGCAGGCGGCTGGGGCGGGCCCGCCGGTGGCTGCGGAGGCATCGGGGGCGCGTGCGGCGGCGGCGGGGGCAGCTCCTCCGGCTGCGGTGGCGGCGGCGGCAGCTCCTCCGGCGACCAAACGCCGCCGGTCCAGGCCCAGGACATGCCGTACTCCAGGCCGGGGGGCAGCGGCTGCGGCGGCGGCTGGTCCTCGGACGCCTCCAGCTCGGCGTTCATTACCTGCCACCAAGGGGCAGGCGCCGAAGGGGGCGGGGGAGGCATGGCGTTGGCGTCGGCGGCAACGGCGGCCAGGACCGCCTCCCACCGCTTGACCTCGTCCTCGACGAGGGAGCGGCGGGAGGCCTCTAAGGCCTCCTCCATGTTGTCCCGGAGCTCGGGGTCGTCTTCCTCGTCGACTTGGTCAGCGATGTCGTCCACCAGGAGCCAAAGCTCCGGCTCCCTCCCCGGCGGTGGCTCGGGGTAGTCTTCGGTGCTCACCTGCTCGGCTGTGGGGATGTAGGAGCGGCGGCGCTGCTCGTGCTCCTGCTGGAGCCAGGTGGCCCAGTAGGGGGAGCTCCGCGCGTACGCGCGGTCCCTGAGGAGGCGGGCCGGCAGGAGCGCGCGCCGGCGGTCGATCTCCTCGCCCAGGGCCTCTCTGCTGGACGGGGCCGGCGGCACGGGAATGGGCTGCGGGTTCAGGTGCCAGCCGTCCGGAAGGTGGACGTCCGACCAGAACACCGGCGTGGCGCGTTCCCAGTGCCACTCGGCCTCCTCCTTCCGGACATACCGGCGGAAGCGCTTGCCCTTGGGAGCGGCGTGGGGCGGCGCGCGTGACGCTGGAGGCGGAGCGGGGACGCGCGGCCGCCCGCTGATGCGGACGCCTCCCGGGCCGAAGCCGAAGGCCTCCGCCGGCGGCGGTGGAACGCCGGAGCGCGCGCCGCTCGAGGACCCGGCCTCGTGGTCATTCCTGGGGCGCTTGAACCAGCGGGACATGGTGGCTAGGGTTGCTTTGGCTGGGACGCGGCCGGGGTGAATGGGTTGTACGGGCGGCGGGGGCCCTTTAAAAAGGACCCGGGGGAGGCTGGCATGCCAACCGGCGGCCGGAACGTGGCGGCGGTTGCAGCTGGCCATGAATACGGGGGGGAGCCGAGGCGTGGCGGCGGTTGCAGCTGGCCACGCGTGCGTGGGGAAGTGGAGGGGGGCGGGAAGACGAGGCGGCCGTGGGCCCTTTGACCGTCCCTGTGGTCTTAATTTAAGGGACCGGGCGAGCCAGCCACTAGGCCGCTGGCCAGTGGCCCCTTTTGACCCTTGCGAACCGTTGACCGAATATAATAAAAGACGCGGGCCAGTGGGCCCTTTTGACCAAAAATGTGGCCAGTGGGCTTAATTAAAGAGGTGGGCCTGGACGCGGTTGGGGAAGGGGAGGCCGGTTGGGGATTGCGAGACAGGAGCCCAAAAAACGAAACGAAAAAAAACCTGCCGCGGCAGGGAGAAATTGGCGGAATATTTTTTTTTTCAAAAAAGGTATCCATCCCGGTCCCTAAAACGAACCGGGACGAACTCCCTGGCCGTCCCTGGCCCAAATTCGCCACGTGGGCCATCCTTACCATCCCGGGTCCTGGCACAACCGGGACCAATGGGGGAGGGCCATTTGTCCCGGCTAGCCCATCCCGGTTGCACAACCGGGACAACTGGCCCTTACGACCTGGGACAAAAGGCCCTATTTCCACTAGTGACGTAAGCTCAGAATGACAAGTAGACACCACACATATGCCCAAAATGACAAGTAGACGCGATAGGGAGGTGAAACACATGATGTGGTCGTCCAGTAGACACGATACGGAGACTGAAATAAGCCTATAGAGCACCTTGTGTCGGTTATGACGATTTCATTCTATGCGTTCATGACATTCTTTAGTCAAATCGTCGTTATTTTATAGCGTTTTTATCCCCACAAAGGGCTTACGACGATCTTGTCTGAAATCGTCATGACTTTACGACGATCTCGTCCATCGTCACTGCGGGAACGTCATGTATCAACACATTTCTTGTAGTGCTCGCACACGCTGTACGGGCTGCTCTGGATGGCGGAGGCGAGATGTGTATGCTCGTTGTAGAAGTGCTGCACCATACGGAGCAGTCAACGCGCACAAGAGAAAGAAACCACCGCCACGTAGGTAATGTCAGTGGGCCCCACCTGTCTAATTAGGTGTTAAAGCTATTAATCAAATGGTTTGTGTTTTCTGCAAGTGATTACCCCAAACAGTGGTGTTTTGTGCAAAAAACAAACGTGGTTGTGGTTCTGTGCAAAAACTGTGCCAACAAGTGGTGCTATATGCAATTTCCTCATTTTAGTAGCGTGCGCCGGTTTTATTTTGTCGGACGGTTTTTCATCTTTGCTTTTCTTTTCCCTTATGTCTCTTTTGTTCATCCATTCCCGAGCATTTTGAGCTCGATTCGCGGAGGGGCGGGGTAGAAGGCGGAGAGGGGGAGGGCGAAAAGGTGGAAGGTGGATGGAAGCCAGTGGCTGGAGGCGTGGTCGTCGACGGAGGGAGGGGGTGAATGGAGGCTTGCTGGTCATCAGGCGGGGTTGAAGAGGCTTGTTTGTCCTCGTTCGTGCGGATCTCCCGGTTTACATGTGATTTGAATCCTCTGAATCGACTATGCCCCTATATTTAGTAGTAGCATCTCTGGATGTGTATTTTGGTTGGCCAATACCCATGGATGTGTAATTTGTTGGTGAAGCAACATGAATTTGTGTGTTTGTGTGTGTGTATGTGTGTGTGTGTGTGTGTGTGTGTGTGTGTGTGCAGAAACGATTTCGAAAGGGGATTCGAAATGTGCCCAGTAGGTTCGTGTGTTTGATGTTCAGCAGGGGACAAGATTTTGTAGTGAGCTCGTGTGTTGTTTGTTGGTCACTAGCTTGGATTGTGTGTAGTAGAGATTTTGATGCGTGTGTTTTCAGAATTTTCTGTGTGTTTTGTTTTGGTTAGTAGATGCCTTTTGATACGTCCATTTTTCATCACTATTTTATATCATAAATTACTATTACTCATCGATATATTTCACATTATGATGCACTACTTATGTTATTTCATCTTATTTTGCATGTTTGATAATTATTGGAGAATAATCACCGGGACCAGAAATCAGCCGGAAGCACTGTCGAGATACTATATTTCAGAAGACCAGAAGAAGAAGGGGGACATCGTGAAGTTCTTATATTGCTAGAAGATGGAGCCAGCCAGGAGGGGAGCCAGAGGGGGCCACACAGGGCCCACACCATGTGGTGGCGCCCCTCCCCCTTGGCCGCGCCGCCATGTGGTGTGGCCACCCTGGCCCACCTCTGGCCGAGCCCTTTCGCGTACTTCATCCCGAGGGAACCCTAAGACCTGGAGAACCATCGAGGAAATATTCCGCCGCCTCCTCGGGGAGAAAAACAACAGAGAGAAAAGCTCTTCGGCAGGGGGAAATCTGCCGAGGAAATTCCTGCTCGGAGAGGGTAAATCATCGCCGTCGTCACCGTCATCGCTCCGGACATCATCAAGATCATCATCGACATCGTCCTCACCACCAGCACCATCATCCTCACCGTCCACTTCCGTCCCGATGTAACAATTAGGGTTCTATATCGTTGTTTTCCACTAAATCTCTCTCCCGATGTGAATTACTCTCTTGTAGTTGATGCTTACGAGATTTATGGGTGTTTGCACTTTATGACCAGATTGTTATTCATCATTATATCACCTCTTATTATGATCCATATGATGTATTGTGAGTAGTTCGTTTAGTTCTTGAGTAAATGGAAGAAGTCAAGATGTTAGTAGTGGAATTATGTTGAAGTAATATCTAATGGTTTGATATTTAAGTTGTGGTGTTATTCTTCTAGTGGTGTCATGTGAATGTCGACTACATGACACTTCACCTTTATGGGCCTAGAGGTATGCATTGTGTGTTTAGCTACTGATTTTTGGGTTGCCGGAGTGACAGAAACCTAAACCCCGGTTAGGAAACCGATGCACGAGGGAGAGTAGGATCCCAGAGTTTAAGGTTGTGGTTAGTTTTATCTTAATTACTTTCTTATAGTTGCGGATGCTTGCAAGGGGTATAATCACAAGTATGTATTCGTCCTAGTTGGGCGGTGTCGAATCTGCATCTCAACAAGTCCCTCGGGTGAACCCGTAGGGTTTCGATTAGGAGAACGTGTAGGCGATGGTGACAATCGTCGACTAGACATGGGACACGATTTACCCAGGTTCGGGGCCCTCGTAGAGGTAAAACCCTTACTCCTTCCTCTGTCGATCTGTATTAACGAGTAGATCGGTTACAATGGGGGGTTGCTCAAGTCGAGAGTATGATCTCGATATCAAGGCTTGGTGGTGCGGTATTGCTTGGTCCCTCTCCTGTGGTTCTCCTGGCCTTATATAGGTGACCAGGTCTCAAACCGTACCCGGAGAGGACTCAAACTCTATCCTAAAGTCGGTTACAAGTTTCCTAACTTGACCCGCAAGGCTTTGCGGGTGGGCTCCAAGTGGGCCTTCTAGAGTGATCCTTGACGCTTCCTTTGGAGCTTGGGCCGTGGGCCTGACACCGGGTAGGCTCATCCGACAGGCCTAGGATCCATCCCTTCGTCAGTAGCCCCCGAGCGTTTACTCGACTGAGAATCCGTTGGGTGGACGCTCAGAACTTATCTTGATTTCCTTTCAACTGGTGGTTTTGATCGTTTGAAGAGGATGTGTATCCTGTATGCGATGCATTTCTTGTACTCGAGTATCGAGAAAATAGAGTGCCCGTGTATTCGGCTGTTTTCGCAGAAGGATGTGGCTCAGTTGCTTGGCTCTCCCGAAATCTCAAGGCTAATTAATTGCATCTAGGGCAAAAACAGTTCTATCCTACACAGATTCAAGACCTCCGACTCGAATCCGGTGAGGTGATCATTGCGGCTGGGCCGTAGAGGTCTTACCGAGTCGAACTTAACCTAATTGGGTACCCGGCGCGTCCGCTAGGATTTTTCTTCGTGTTGTTGACATGGAATTTACCGGAGGACGCAGCTTGAGTGCGATTCCAGGCCCTCAAGAGAGATCTTTTGGGTCTTACCTTTGTATTCGAAAGAAATACGACATCCGGATGTGCCTAGTCGGCCGAACAATCCGGGAGATTGATGTGTGTACATCGCATAATCTAGTGGTAGGAGCTACGCACTCGCAGGTTTTTATCTAGGGATATTTCGAGTGAAAATTTTCTCCCTTGATTTTGCGCACAAAGTGCTTTGTGCTTTGTAATCTTCATTCCATACGAAAGATTTTTCGTGTTTGGAAATCTTGTCATGCCCATTCGAAAAGAAATTTCGTATCTGGGGCTTTCATGCGAGAGAATTTTCGCGTCACAGTTTGTCCATACGAAGTTATTTCGTGTTTGGAGCTTTATGCGAAGGAATTTTCGCGTCTTGACTTACTCATACGAAGTTTATTTCGTGTTTGAGGCTTTATGCGAAGGAATCTTCGCGTCTTGATTTGCTCATACGAAGTTTATTTCGTGTTTGAGGCTTTATCCGAAGAAATTCTGAGCCTGATGATGTGCGCTATGACGTCATAGCGCACTTTATCCTCCCGATGGGACGTGACGGAGCGAGAGCAGAGGCGCTGGCCCACCTTGTCAGCTAAACGTCGTTCCCGGTTTTTACGCGAACTGCGCGCAGTAATTGCGCACGATCTTCTGTTAAGATCGTGGCACGAAACAGCGTTCACCGCCGTTTCGTTTCGGCTTCACGCGTGGCTGCCGTGATGAGCGCCACGTCGCTCGATGAGCGGCCACGATTAGATGACACCGTGTATAAATACGGCCCTTGGGTGAAAAGTGAAAATTTCCCGTCATTTGTCTCCAGCTTTCACCTTCCTAGCCTTCGTATTCCTCGCGCCCCTTCTCTGTCCTCAAGCTTGCACCAGCGCTCATGGCGGGAGGCAAGAAACGAAGCGCCATTGTTTCCTCCTCGCAAGCGCCCGAGGATGCCCCTGTGGTTCCTGCTCCGCGCTCTGGCGACTGGCGCTCCGCCAACACCACGCAGAAGAGCATCAAGGAGATGCAAAGGGAGGGATTGCTGCCTGCCGACACCGAGAAGCGAGTTCGCCTCGGCAAAAAAGAACATGTACCAAACCCCCGCGCGAACGAACGCGTGATCTTCGCGGATCACGTTTCGCGCGGGCTCTCCTTCCCCCTCCATCCTTTCCTCGTGGCATTGTTGTATGTCTATGGCATACAGCTCCACGATCTGCCTCCAAATGCGGTGCAGCACATCTCGTGCTTCATCGTTCTTTGTGAGTGCTTCTTGGGAATCCGCCCACACTGGGGCCTTTGGAAGGCCCTCTTCAAGGTGCGGGTCTTCCGCGAGAAATCGCGGGTAGAGACTGAGCTCGGAGAGCCGCTGCGCACCGGAGGATTTGGAATCCAGGCGAAATCGGACAACTGCTACTTCGAGATGCACTTCATCGACTCCGCGCAAGGATGGAGGAAGAAGTGGTTCTACGTCGTAGACAACAGCGCGGGTGGAGCTCATGAGTTCCACCCGTTTGCTGTCCTGAAGCGGCAAAACTCCTGGGCGCACAAGATTTCAGTCGAAGAAAGCCGAATCGTCGCCCCGCTACTCGCCAAGGTGGTCGCCCTTCATGACCAAACCGCAGGAGTTGTGCTGAACGGCTTGCACCTGGCGAGCGTGTTCCTCAAGCGCAGGATCCAGCCTCTACAGGAGAGGCCCTCCACGATGTGGGAGTACCAGGGTGTTGAAGACCCCAACCGCGTGAGACGTGAAGAACTTTCGAATGTTGAATTCGAGAAGAAGATCGCGGCCATCACCAGTTTGAAAGTGGGCGAGACCTTCCCTGACTGCCCTGTCGCAGCTTTTGAGGCTTCGAGACCTCCTCCATCCGAAGTAAGTTCAAATTTTTCCTTGTCTTAGTTCTTTTTCTTGCTCGAAAGTTTATCGACTGAATTTCTTCTTCCTTTTATTCTTCTGTTTTCTTCTTGTAGAGTTTAGCGGTGGTCACCTGCTACCCGCCAGTCTCCGGTGAAGAAGCCTCGGACTTGTTGGCGAGCAACCTGGATGTCCCTGTCGATACCAGCGTTGCCGATGCCGATTCGAGTTCTGAGCATGATTCCTCGGATGACGTGGAAGAATCGGGTATCGATCTCCGCCACCGTAAACGCCGCCGAGCGGGAGACGATGAGGCCACCTCCAAGGATAATTCCTTGGGTGGGGGATCTGACAAAGAGCCTCTCGTCGTGACTCCGCTAAGTGTGCGCACTCCTTCTGCTCCTCAGCCAAAGATCCAGACCTCCTAGAACGCGGATATGCTGGACGACGAAGATGACGAGTAAGTTTTTGCTTCTTCGTTCTAGTCGAACGTTCCCACTTTTTTTCTTCTGACACTTGTTGTTTTCCTTCATGACAGGCTCCAATCCATCAGCCCCGGCCGGTTCGCCTCTTCCCTTCCTCTCGAGAAAAGGAAAGAAGCTGCTGCTGCGGGTGGGACCCCAACTGCCGGGACCGTCCAGAATTCGCCGAGTCCAGCCCCCACAGCTGCGGCTACGGAATATAGGATCCCTAGCTTTGCAGTTGGGGCCTCGACTTCGAAAGAAGTGTCGGGTAGCTCGGCTGATCCTCTCTGCATTGCTCAAGGCCAGGTAAATTTTGCTATTTTCTTTTGCATCTTGTACTTTGCTTGTTCGGGATTTTATCGGGTGCACGACAGTGCTCCCGATGGGAGTAGCCCCCGAGGCTGTAGTTAATTGCTTGCGATTGGCTACAGGCTCAAGAACTTAAGCTCTTTTCTTCTCTTCATTTTATCGGGTGCACGGCAGTGCTCCCGATGGGAGTAGCCCCCGAGTCTATACTTGATTGTTTGCAATCATGTATAGTCTCAATGTTCTCCTCTCTGACTCTTTCATCTTCATGTTTTTGCAGTCTCTTCTTGACTCCCTTGCAGCCATTGGCCGTCGCTTATCTTGGCTGAGACAGATTGCGTGACCCTTCGGGCCGATCGCGATTGACTCGTCTCGGAAAACGAGCTTCTTCGAGGTAAGTTTATCTACTCCTTCTATCTAATCTTTTCGCTCATGCGAATTCCTTTGTGTTTAAATTTATCGCTGTGTAGCTCAAGCCGAAGTGCTGAAGGACGAGAAGATGGATGCTGCCACTCCGGTAAGCACCCTGGAGGCTCAGTTGGAGGCTGTTCGAAAGGAACTTGAGTCCTCTCGCAAGCAGTCGACTGATCTCGAAGGAAGGCTTGCGGATGCCCAGGACGCCCTGAAGAAGTTGGAGGAGGCTGGCACCAAGCAGGACAACGATCTCGTTGACTTCCTTCACCCTCTGGCCCAGCGTTTCGCGGGTAAGTCGCACTTATCCTTTATCGTTTCTCGACTGGCTGGTAAGTCCTTTGGATTTTAATGTTTCTTTCTGTAGATCTTCTTGGCGTTGCGCTGGAGCTGCTCGGGGTTCAACGGGTGGACGCCTTGACTGATTCCTGCGCTCAGCTTCGAAAGCATGCTAGCGGGATTTGCTCCCTGATTGGCGATGCTACTCGGGTGTTGACGC
This sequence comes from Alopecurus myosuroides, assembly GCA_028641055.1. NCBI lineage: Eukaryota > Viridiplantae > Streptophyta > Magnoliopsida > Poales > Poaceae > Alopecurus > Alopecurus myosuroides. The sequence goes on from CM054058.1 coordinate 483,831,692, forward strand.
AACTCCACGGGCATCTTCTGGTCAATGCTGTAGTTCCGCCTACGCTGGAGGGTCTCCTGAAGGTTTTCCTGGAGGACGATCTCCTTCAGGCCTACTCGGTTGCTCAGTCGGAGTTCAGGGCGAAGACTACCATCCAGTTTGCACTGGCGCACGGAGTCGCAGGCTTGGACGAGGCGTACTCGAACCTCCCCGTCGACGCTACTACGGGCAGAAAGGTAGCGCTTCGTCCTTTCGGCGATCCGACTGGAGTCCTTGCCCGGAAGTTATCTGGTTTGATCGCCCGTGCTATTCGCAGGGGGCAATCTGCCGCAAGTGGCAGCACTTCTGCGGTTCCTTAGGATAGTTTTTTCGTAGCTTGTGCTTCCGATGTAATGAACCTTGGGATGTATTCCCGTATTCTCTCTTTAATTGAAATGTTCTTTTGATATCTGAGATGCTTCCTGTGATTGATTGTCATGAGTTCCTCCCGATGGGAGTAGCCCCCGAGCACCTGTCAAATAGGTGGTTTTATTTCTCGAATGGAGCGTCTTGAATTATTCCTTAACTTTTCTTATCTTCTTCCAGGTAACAGGCGTTATCGCGGAGTCGTCGAGTGGATCTGCTGCTCAAGTATATCCTCTTGTTGTTGCTGTCGGTATGTTTGCCGGCCTCCGTGACCGGGTCGCGGATGTTGAGTGCAAGCTAAAAGCTTTGCGTGGGGTGGCTGATGTAGCCAAGTCCAAACAGAAACTTGCGATTGAACGTGAGCAGCTTGTCATGGATGAATTGGCGGTTGTTGCCAAGGATTTGCTCTGTAAGTATCTCAGCCCCCTAATACTTCGTGTCCTTTTTATTTCTTTGACTCTGTAGCTTTCTTTGCAGTTGTTCAGCCTGACGATCGGTGTGAAAAGCATTGGGTAGAAAACCATATTGTTCACGAAGCCAGGTACTTCAAAACCCCATGCAAATAACTTTTGTTCCGACCGCAGTCGAGGCTTTGTGCTGGCTACTTTGAAATACCGTGTGAGCCAGGCGAAGATACTCGTTGATGGCTGTCACGAGGCCTTGATAGGTTTGAATGACTCTTTGTATCCCTTGGAAAGGGGTCCAGAAGATTTGAGCCAGCTACTCAGAACTTTTGGTCAAGTAGGCGAGATTCGGGAGTGCGTCCGTCAACAGTTGATCTGCGGGTCGTTAGTAGCACTCTCGTTTGTTCGATTATGGCATCCCGAGGTTAATTTCAACTCCGTTGCCAAGCTCCCAAATACTCCAGTCGATATGACATCTCATTATACAGTCGTTCGACCTGATGCAGAAGAGATTATTCGACTGACCTCTGATGAGGTTAATCGGGTCTTGGCCGAAGAAACTGCTCGTCGCCATATGTAATTGTAGGATGTTTGTATCCTGTTAATTATGTATAGTTGTCTTCAAATTTTATAAGGTGCCAACCTTGTTTGTACTCTTGTATTTGTAAATGATGCTAAGTTAGGCGTAGCCCCCGTGTGTTTTGGGGTGTATACCTGTTTTAGCGTGTAAAAATCAATGACTTGAGAAACTATGGTTGAGAAACCATGTATATTATTAATATGACTGAGAAGCCATGTATTGTCTTCGAGCTACAACATGGCTAGTATAGCCTTATTTTGTCGAGTAGGATAATCTAAGGATAGAATTTGCGGAGGTGCGCAACATTCCATGGATTGGAGTAGATGCCACCGGTCTCGGGGTTCTTCAGTCGATAGGCGCCACCAGGGATAACTTCGTGTATTATGAAGGATCCTTCCCACGGTGGCTCAAGCTTGTGTCCTTCCTTCTGCTTGAGTCGTAGCACCAAATCTTCTACCACGAAAGCTCTGTGGCGTATACGGCGACTGTGGTAGTTGCGCAACGACTGTTGATATACCGCGGATCTTGCGAGTGCAATGTCGCGTATCTCGTCGAGTGCATCCACGTCTGCCGCGAGTTCCCTGTTAGAGGTTTCTTCGCTGTAAGCGACGACTCGTGGGGCGTTGAACTTGACATCTTCGGGAAGGACTGCTTCAGCTCCGTATACCATGAAAAATGGTGTGTATTTTGTTGATCGATTTGGGGTCGTGCGGAGGCTCCATAGTACAGAGGGTAACTCCTCTGCCCAGTGTCCTGCCGCTAGGTGCAGTCGATCTAGTAGTCGTTTCTTTATTCCAGCCGAGACCAATCCGTTGGATCGCTCGACTTGACCATATGTTTGCGCGTGAGCCACAGAGGCGAAACTGAGGGTGATGTCCTTTTCCTCGCAGAACTGCTCTGTTTCCTTTGCTGTAAAATTGCTTCCATTGTCGGTGATGATGTTGTGTGGTATCCCAAATCTGCACACGATGGAGTCGAGGAATTTGATGGCACATTGAGCGCTAACCGAGGTGACTGGCATGGCCTCAATCCACTTTGTAAATTTGTCGACTTCAACTAGCAAATGCGTGTAACCTCCTGGTGTTGATTTTTTCAGTGGTCCTACCATGTCTAGCCCCCATTGTGCAAAGGGCCAGGCGATTGGGATCATGTGAAGCTCAGTGGCAGGGGCGTGCGGCTTGGGCGCAAATCTTTGACTTGCGTTGCATTTGTCGACTAGGTCCTTTGCGTCCCTGGCTGCCGTGAGCCAGTAGAACCCTACGCGAAAAGCTTTACCCACAATTGCCTTCCAGCTAGCATGGTGTCCGCAATCTCCTTGGTGTATATCTCGTAGTAGTTCCTCGCCGTCCTCGGGTGCTATGCATCTTTGTAATATTCCTGATATGCTCTGCTTGAGTACTCGAAAAGCTTTGCTGCACCGCACTATCTGTCTAGCCTCGCAAATATCTGCTGGGAGCTGTTTGTTGGACAAGTAGTCGAGGTATTTCTGCGTCCAGATTAGTTCGACCATAAAAACTTGTCTTGAGATGTTGTGGGTGAGCTCAATCATAGCAGTTTGCGAGCTGACCTCTGTCTCCAATGTCGCGGGTGCTTCTGCTGATTTTTTGACTTTGACTGAGTGCCTGATCATCCTTTTGAAGTATATTCCAGGCAGTATGGGTGTGTTTGTGGAACCCATGTTCGCCAATTTATCCGCTTCTTCGTTGCTGGATCGCGCAATGTGTTTTAGTTCGCACCCTTGGAAACTTCCTTCGAGTAGATTGTACATATCTCGATAGGCAACCATGTTTTCTGCAATGGCGTCGCACTCTTTCATTGTCTGCTGCACTATGAGGTTTGAATCTCCATAGATCATTAGTCGGGTTGATCCACAGGCAATTGCCATCTTCATGCCATGGAGGAGGCCCTCGTACTCTGCATCATTATTTGACGCCGGGTCGACGGGTGGAAAGTCCAATCGAAGGACGTATTGTAACTTGTCACCTCTCGGGGATATCAGGACTACCCCAGCTCTGGCTCCTTCGTTTCTCTTTGATCCATCGAAATACATTATCCAGTTTCTTGTATACTCTAGAGGGCCTGGCATTTGTAGTTCTGTCCACTCGCTTAGGAACTCCACGAGCACTTGTGATTTGATAGACTTGCGACCTGCGTATATGATGTCCCAGGCGCCGAGCTCGATACTCTACTTTGCAATTCTTCCTGATGTCATTGGGTTATTCATGATAGTACCCAGTGATGCGTCGTTTACCACCGTGACGGTGTGTTCCTGGAAGTAGTGTTTGAGCTTTCGGGCTGTGAGCACCACACCGTATGCGAGCTTCTGGTAATGGGGATATCTCTGTTTGCAGGGCGAAAGCACTTCGCTGATGTAATATATTGGCCTTTGGATACCAAACGCCTTGCGGTCCTCCGGCCGCTCGACCACGATCGCTATGCTGATGACCTGATTTGCCGCGGCTAGGTATAGGAACAATAGCTCACGTTCTTGATTTCTTCTACAAGTTACTGAAGAAAACGGATAAGTTTGAATGGACACCCGAATCACAGAAAGCATTCGCAGACCTCAAGCGAGCATTGCAGAGCAGGCGCGTCCTAGCAACACCGCAAGAAGCATTAGCATAGGTTCACCCACACAACATCTATCAAAACAGTAAATATTAATCAACTGTATGAAGAAAAAGCACTTGACGATCACCACCTAAATCCTTCTCCCCTCCTAAATCCCTCGTCCTCTATCTCTGTGGCATCTGCCATCTCGAGGCCATGGCATTGAGACCACGGAGGGGCCTAGGCTGCTCCCCGTGCGGCTGCAGCCAGCTCCTCGCCTGGAATCACGCTTGTGTTGTGCCTCAGCGATGGCGGCAGCGAGGCCATGGCGGCGCCCTGAGTGGCGGCAGCCGGCCTCTCGCCTGGACTCGCGTGTGCGCTGTGCCTCGGCTGCGGCCGCGGTGGCCAGAGGCCACGGCAGTGAGGGTGCGCTGGGGCTGCGCCTCGTGGTGGCGGCTGGTCCCTCGTTGGAAATTGCGTGTGCGCTACTCCTTTGGGTAGCGGTGGCGGCCAGAGCATGGGCAGGCTTACCCACTGGTCCTCGCAGCGGCAGCGTGTCCATACCCTGGAAAAATCGGTGCTTTGTTGCCTTTGGCTGGAGCGGATGTGCGGGAGTTGCCATCACCGGAGTTGTCGAGTCTCTCGGCGGCCGGCGGGGATGGTGATTGTGGGATGGTCCTCGGAGTTTGCTTGGTGCGCTCCAGACGACTTAGTCGACCGCGCGTGGGTGTCCGGCGTCCGGCAGGAAGAGGACGCTAGTTGGTGGGGCTGGACCGCTTAACTTGATTACAATGGCGAGGGACTGTGGCGGTGCGAAGGACAAGGACGCCTATTCCAATCCGGCGGGTAGGGTGGGAGGTAGACGACAAAATACTGCCCTTCTTCGGTCGGTGCGGGCGGCGATGGCGCCAGTGGGCGTCGTTTCCCTCCTTGGAGGCGTCGCCAAGTTATGTCGACACCCCCCGCACTCTCGGTTTGGTGGTTGTCTCCAGGCAAAAGCCTAGATTCTGTTTGATCCGTGTGATGGCGACGCCCTCAGCGTCGTTCCTCCGTTGGGAGCATCGCATTTGGATACACGACTTGGGAGCTCTTGGTTATTTCCTCTGGTGCTCATTGTCGTCCAAGGCTGATGTTCAGAGGCCCTATGAACGTTGTCACCGATGAATCGAAGACGACACCTATCTCGGGATCGACCAAGTCCCTCCATCTACTTGCCACCTCAGGCTTCAAGGGTGGATGGTGCGTTGTCAAGGAAAGTTCATGTGAAGTTGTCGGCCTTCGTAGGTGACCGGAGTCGGTTGAGACGCGGCGATGTTGTTCGGCTTAGGACAAGCTCTTCTGCTTTGTAGGTCAGATGTGGTGTCTGTCCTTGGACTAGCCGAATGTGGAGTGCGTTCTACACTCGTGATTTGGAAAGTTGTAAACGTTATATTCTGCTGTGTTGTGTTGTGGTGGTGTTTTCTCTTTCTTGATCATGTAAAACTCTTCTTTTTCTATCAATGCAATGAAACGTAAATCTTTTGCGTTTTCGCGAAAAAATTATTTGGTCGTCAACGGGGAACTACCTTTGAGACTAGAGCCAATGTGTCCATACTTCCGACTGAATAGTTGCTTTTTTTCATGGCCGACCATCCTTTCTGACCTTCTCTAGAGCTCTTCAAAGTTCGACGCCAAATACCTTTTTTAGGAATGAGGCAAACATACGAGCTAATCTTGGGGTTGACCTTATTTTTTTAGTTAACTCGCGGCTTTCCAACTTAAAACCAGTTTCGAAAATAAAATAATCCAAGTCCATATCGCTATGCTTGAATTACGTTATGTATTTCGCAAGACGTATTCCCATGGACACGTACCCTGACAGCCAAGGCGGATTCAGTCGTCTCAACTCTCAAGAATCTGGAACTGAGAAAATGGTGACTGGAAGAAACGCGCCGTCCTGTCCCCCCTCCAACCTGGAACTCCTCTTTCCCAACTTCCCTTCCCGTCGCCTCCAATGGCTTCCTCGGTTCCTCCCTCCTCCTCCCGTGAGATCCAGACCTCCGTATTCTTTGGCCTCCCCGGCGAGGTCGCCGGTCGCCGGTCGCCATGTGTACCGTTTGGAGAATTGAAAAAAGAATGTACCATTTGATTTCCGAAATCTCTAGAACTGACTAGATATGCTATTGCACTTCTGCGTTTTGCATTAGTTTCATACACTTTTTTTTTACAATAATTTCATACAGTTGTTAAGAAATATAGCTCCGAGTACAAATTAGTACTCCCTCCGATCCCAAAAAACTGTCGCCATGCACACACTATGAGATATCATATTTGTACTATGGGTTGCGACATTTTTTCCGGATCAGAGGGGGTAAATGAAATGGTACATGTGAATTTTATTCATGTATTGTACAATTTCAAGAGTGGAAAAAAAATACTCCCTCCGTCCTGGTGTATAGGACATAATACCAAAAACATGCAGTCTCATCTCTTAGGCACATTTTGCATTAATTCTCTTCGAATTAGTGGGTGGTTCTCTCTCTCCACCCCTCTCCACCAATGCATGTAATGTTTAAACCCCAATGAATGAATACCTAGGGTCTAGAGAATTGCTATATGTGCCCTATACACCAGGCGGGAGGGAGTAGCATTGTTTGATCTCCAAAATTGCTAAAACTTGCCGTGGTAGTATTGCGGAACTCTATGGTTTTGCGTTTTTCATTTATCTGATACACCTGTAAAGAAACCTAACACTCAGAAGTGAGTACAATTACTAACTGAAATTGTACATATAAATTTCATTTATTGCAGGATCAATTTTTGTACCAGCTTGTTTGTTCAATTCCGTTGTGAATGGGTTGAGTCGAGGCTTCTCTTTCTGCTCTGTGTTGCACTATAAGCTAGCAGCAAACGCGATGTAGGCATCTCGGATTGCATGCATCTCTGCCGCTGCATCTCTTGTCAATGTTCGGTCTCGAGGTTGTTGCTTTGAGCAGGATATGCCAAGTCTGAAGATAGAAACCAAGCACTCCTGGATTCTTCTAGTAACATTACCATGTGGGTCTCCGTGCAACCAGATTGTTGGGTCAGCTATCTCCAAGGTTCTATCTGGAAGAGCATCCTCGGCAAACTTGTGTAGACCTAAAGAATCTCTGAACGTGTTGTCTGTTGGGCTCCTTCCCGTAAACATCTCAAGCAGCAATATGCCAAGACTGTAAATATCACCAGCAGGTGATACCGCAGAGCCTTCTCCGTACTCTACAATTATGCAACATTCTTCGGTTAGATTTTTGTGAAGATTAAAAAGGCGAAACTAGAAGAATTTCAGTTACCTGGAGCAACATAGCCTATGGAACCTCTAAGTCCAGTTGAGCTATATGAGTTTTGCATCCCCTCGCTTATATTTTCTTGAATGATCCTTGATATGCCAAAGTCTCCAACTCGGGCACTCATGTCATCAGCAAGAAGAATGTTGCTTGGCTTAAGATCACAATGGATTACCAATGGTTCACAGTAGTTGTGCAGATATTCTACTGCATCCACAATATTGACAGCAATCTCAAGCCTCTGGATAAGGCTGAGTGTGTTGTTTGTAGTGGGCTCTTCAGATTTTGGGTGAAGCCAACAATCCAAGTTACCATTAGGCATGAATTCAAAAACCAATGCCTTGAACTCTTGACCTTGGTGGTTGATGCTGGAACAAGAAGTAATGATCTTTATGAGATAACGGTGTTTTATCCTTCTCATGGCCTCACACTCAGCCTCAAAACTCCTGGAATACCTGGATTGACCAAGGTTAAACACCTTGACAGCCAAGATTCTTTCATCAGTATCCAAAATGCACTTGAAAACCGCACCATAACTTCCTCTCCCGAGCAAGTTATCTTCTGAAAATCCGTTAGTTCCTCTCAATAGTGCATGATAGGGGATTCTCTTGTAATGGTCCTCAGCAGTTGAATATTGCACTATTGTCTTCTGGATTTGTTTGAGCTTCTTGCGACGTATCCAAACAAGAAGAACAACTGCAAGTGAAGACAAGATTGCTCCCATTGTTGCTACAGAAATTACAAGAGACTTTGGCAAATCCTCGAAAAAAACAAGAGACTTTGGCATCTTTTTTCCATTCTTACTTAAGGGGCTTGTGGAGCATGGAGCCAAGTGAAGCTGAGGTGTACCACCACACAAATTGAGATTTCCAGCAACTACTCCGTAAGTGATGTTTCTAAAAAAACCTCCATTTGGCACCTCGCCTTGCAAATTGTTGAATGACACATCCAATTTGTACAATGATGTCAAATTCTGTAGAACTGACGGGATTGATCCTGAAAAGTGATTGTGTGCTAGGTACAGTTCCTGCAGGTTTGCAATACTACCAAGGGCATCAGGAATATTGCCAGAGAACTTATTCATTGTCAGGTTAAGTTTACTGAGCCCCTTTATATTCTTCAATGACTGAGGTATACTTCCCTCAAAGGAATTATTGTCTAACAAAAGCCATTCCAACACAATGCAGTTCTGAATACTGTCGGGTATCTTGCCAGACAACTGGTTTCCTGATAGAATCAGTTGGTTAAGGTTTGCCAAGCTACCAACTTCATAAGGAAGGGATCCAGAAAGGGAATTGTACGACAAGTCCAAGTACCAAGAAAGTCCAGGTAATTTCAAAATCTCTCTGGGTATTGAACCATTAAGTCTATAATTTGTTGACAAGTCAAGTACGAATAGGTTTTTCAATTCCCCCAGGCTTGCCGGAATTGGTCCTTCCAAGTTGCCGTAGAATGCGAGCAGCCTATTCAACTGGGAAAGGTTCCCTAGTGATGCAGGTATGAGGCCAGACAAGCTATTGTTGTACAGGCCTAGCTCGATCATGTTATGTAGCTTACCAATGCTCTCTGGAATCACTCCGGATATGAAAGTATTTGTTATCTGAAGCCTGTTAAGACCAACTAAATTGCCGATGTCTGTAGGAATACTCCCATAGATTCTATTGTCGCCTATGTATAATTTCTGGAGAGTTGATGAGAGGTTTGTAATGGAAGCAGGTAACTGTCCTCCAAAAGAGTAGCCGCCGAGTACAAGGTACTTCAGCTGGCTACAGTTTGCCAAAGAAGTGATGAATTCCCAACTCTTGTTGTCATTCACTTCAAGATTGCTGTCACGCAGGTGCAGCTCTTGGAGAGCTTCCAGTCTCCCCAAAGTGGGAGGCACATACCCACTAAATCTATTCTTTCCGAGCTGAAGAAGTATAAGAGAGGATAGATTTGATATTGAGGAAGGGATGGTACCCGTGAAGTGATTCTCATAATAGCCAAGATATTTCATCTTGGGGAACTTGTTGCCGATATCAACCGGGATGCTCCCATGCAGCATATTGAACCGTACCCCAAACATTTCCAAAGATGACCAGTTGTAGAGAGAAGGTGGAATCATACCAGAGAGATTGTTGCTGGAGAGATCGAACATCCGCATGCTGCGGATGTTGCCGAGCCCTGGTGGGATGGAGCCCACGAGCTGGTTCATGGAGAGATCAATGTCTTGTAGATATGACAGATTTGCCAGTGATGCTGGTACAGGCCCTGTGAAGCTGTTGTTGCTCAGTGAGAGCACTGCCAGAGACGTGAGCCCTTCGCCAAGCTCGGTGGGGATACGCCCACTAAGCTTGTTGTTGTGCAGTCCCATTTTGGTCATGCTGATACAGGAGCTCAGGTTCACGGGTAACCTGCCGGAGAAGGAGTTGTCGTTCAAGTCGAGCCTCTGCAGGCGTCGGAGGCGGCCAAGGCTCTCCGGAATCTCCCCGTGGAGCCAGTTGAAGCTCAGGTTGAGCATCCGCAGGAACGTGATGTTCCCGATGGCTGGGGAGAGTGCACCAGCTAGTCCCCTGCTGTCCAAGCTCACCTCCACCACCCGCGCAGGCCTCTGTTTGCTGCATGTCACGCCTTCCCAGCTGCAGAAGCCGGAGCTGCTGTTCCAGGAGGCCAGGGACCCGCCGTCCCTGACCTGGGCTTTGAAAGCAAGCAGAGCGGCCTCGTCACCGGCGCTCACCACGGTGATCATCAGGACGGCGACAAGTGACCATGGCAAACTCATGGCCATGACCCCCATCGCTGTGCCCCTCTTGGTTTGGTTGCCCAAGTAGCATTTGCCTACTCCATATATATATTTGGTTGTCGGCCATGTGTGCTTGCCTTGGGGCGTCCAAGACTTGATTTATGATAGCATAATGCCCGTGCTTTGCCACGGAATAAACCACAATTCCATAAATAGGTTTTGTCGGATGTCTAGGTTGTTGTGGTCGTGTCACACTCCCGAAAATTTGCGAGCGGAGTGACGTAATCGGGTGCTCGTCGAGGTGTGCTTAAATTAATCAGTTGGTGCCTGATTGTTACACGCAATAGCAAAACAACGATGAAATTAAGCAAGATCGAACCAACGGGGACACGGGATTTTAACGTGGAAAACCCTTCCAAAGAGGAAGAGAAAAAACCACGGGCGCCAGCCAGCAATACTTCACTATTTCGGGGTAGTTTACAATCGCGCCGGGATTTACAATGTGTGGCTTATCCCGTGCGGCGGCTTACAAGAGGTATATAAAGGCGGTCCTGACCTAACTAGGTCGGTAACTGTGTATCCAACTCCAACTCGGTATCGACTCGTACCGTACCGCGGGGGGCTGCCGCCCCCCGCACCCCCCGCCGTGCACTCCACGCGACAGGTGGGAACCAGGATAGAGCCTTCACCTGAAACACACAAAGAATAAACCCCCCGCCGTGCACTCCACGCGACAGGTGGGAACCAGAATAAGCCTCCGGCGACGGGCCTCCGCGTAGCGAAGGCCGAACTTTCCTTTATCTTCATATGAATTTGGATCACCATAAAACAACACTCCACCTTGAGACAAATTCCCTCTTGTAGCATAAATGAGAACCTTCACCTGAAAACACACAAAGAAAACACCTTCGGCGCCAAATAGCCTCTTGGGCTAAGCAGTGATACCAACTAAGCTTGAGCAAAGCTCAAACTTAGCAATAGGAACTGGCTTTGTCATCATATCAGCAGGATTATCATGAGTACTAATCTTGCATACCTTCAGTTTACCTTGTGCAACAACATCACGCACATAATGGTACTTGACATCAATGTGCTTTGTTCTCTCATGGAACATCTGATCCTTAGTAAGGTAAATAGCACTCTGACTGTCACAAAATAGGTTAATGCAAGTATCATCTCCACAAAGCTCAGCAAACAAACCTTTCAACCAAACTGCCTCTTTGCATGCTTCAGCAATAGCCATATACTCAGCCTCAGTAGTAGATTGTGCAACAACACCCTGCAAGGTAGCCTTCCAGCTAACGGCACATCCACTAATCGTAAACACATAACCTGTGAGGGATCTCCTCTTATCCAAGTCGGCAGCATAATCTGAATCCACATAGCCTGCGAGTCCCTCACCAGTCTTGCCAAACTTCAAGCAAGCTTTGGATGTGCCGCGAAGGTACCTGAAAATCCACTGAACAGCTTTCCAATGTTCTTTACCAGGATTAGCCATGTATCGACTGACCAAACTCATAGCATATGATAAATCAGGCCTAGAACACACCATGGCATACATTAAGGAACCAACAGCACTAGCATAGGGAACTCGTGACATGTACTCAATATCTTTGTCAGTAGTAGGACTTTGCAATGCTGACAACTTGAAGTGTGAAGCAATTGGAGTACTAACAGACTTTGCATCATGCATATTAAAACGATGAAGGACTTTCTTAATGTAATTCTCCTGACTAAGAAATAGCAATCTAGATTTTCTGTCTCTAGAAATTTCCATACCTAGAATTTTCTTAGCGGGACCAAGATCCTTCATCTCAAACTCACTACTCAACTGTTTCTTCAATGTAGTGATTTCTTTCATGCTCTTGGCAGCAATTAACATATCATCAACATATAGCAGCAAGTATATGGGTGATTCATCAACAAATTTAATGTACACACAGCTATCATATTCAGACCTCTTAAAGCCATGTGACATCATAAAAGAATCAAACCTTTTATACCATTGTCGAGGAGACTGTTTCAAACCGTAGAGAGACTTCTTTAGCTTGCACACGAAATCCTCTTTACCAGGCACTATGAACCCTTCAGGTTGGTCCATGTATATTTCCTCCTCAAGTTCTCCATGCAAAAACGCAGTCTTCACATCTAACTGCTCAAGCTCAAGATCATGCATAGCAACAATACTAAAGAAAGTACGAATAGAACTATGCTTGACAACAGGTGAGAACACATCATTATAATCCACTCCTGGAATCTGACTGAAACCTTTTGCTACTAACCTTGCCTTAAACCTTGGAGGCTCACTGGGAGATAAGCCCTCCTTTCTTTTGAATATCCACTTACAGCGGACGGCCTTCTTTTGTTTAGGCAAGCGCACAATATCCCATGTGCCATTCTTCTCAAGTGATTGCATCTCTTCGTGCATTGCACCAATCCACTTGTCACGATCAACCGAAGCAATAGCTTCATTATATGTAGCAGGTTCAGCATCATTCTCCACCTGTTCTGCACAACTTAGAGCAAAATAAACAACATCACATTCCTCAATTAAACGAGTACGAGGTCCTTTACTCCTCTTCTCTCTGCGCTCTGCAATAGACAAATTTTCTTGCTGCACAATAGGAGGTGAGGGCGGCACAATATCCTCCTCATCAATTTCAGTTTCCTCCTCATCCAGGTGGTCTAGCTCCACCTGCAAACGAACTCGTGGTTCGTCCTCATCAGAAGAATCAGGCATAACATCAGTTGACAAACTGTCCTCATACATGACAGATTCATTAAACACAACACTCCTGCTAAAGAAAGTCTTTTTGGTTTCCGGGTTCCACAACTTATATCCTTTTACTCCAGAACCATAACCAAGAAATAAGCACTTAATAGCTCTAGGCTCTAATTTTCCATTATCAACATGAGCATAGGCAGTGCAACCAAAAACTTTCAGTTGTGAATAATCAGCTGACTCACCAGACCATACCTCAATAGGAGTTTTCTTGTCAAGAGGGATGGATGGTGACCTGTTGATCAAGTAGCAGGCAGTGTTGGCAGCCTCAGCCCAAAAACGCCTATTCATGCGGGCGTTGGACAACATGCAGCGAGCTTTGGAGATGATCGTCCTATTCATCCGCTCAGCTACACCATTCTGCTGAGGTGTGTATGGGATGGTGTGGTGCCTGACAATGCCTTCCTGCACACAATAATCATCAAAAGCATGCGAACAAAATTCGCCACCATTGTCAGTACGAAGCACCTTCACCTTTCTCTCAGTTTGCTTTTCAATCATAACTTTCCACTCTTTAAAAGCAGCAAAAGTATCATCCTTAGTTTTCATAAAATAAGGCCAAACTCTTCTAGAGTAATCATCAATGATAGTAAGCATATAACGAGCACCACCATAAGAGGGCTTACGTGAAGGCCCCCATAAATCAGCATGTACATAATCCAATGTACCTTTAGTGGTATGAACGGAAGCATTGAACTTAACTCTCTTATGCTTACCAAACACGCAGTGTTCACAGAACGGCAACTTACTCATATTGCAGTTCTTCAGCAGTTCTCTCTTCACCAATTCTGCCATACCATGTTAACTCATGTGTCCAAGCCGCTTATGCCAGAGGTTAGTTGTACTTGCATCATCATTAGTAATAACAGCAGCAGTACCAGACAAAGTGCTACCTCTAAGAATATATAACTTGGCAGAATTCATATCACCAATCATAACAATGAGAGAACCTTTTGATACCTTCAGGCGTTTATCCCCTCCGGCATATTTGTACCCGTCACAGTCAAGGGTACTCAGCGAGATCAAATTTCTCGCCATGGATGGTATGTGTTTCACTCCCGTCAATGTACGTGTCATCCCTCCATGGGTCTTGATCTGAACAGATCCAACGCCAACAATGTGACATTTGTTGTCGTTCCCCACACGCACAAAATCTCCAGTCTGCACAGCTTCATAAGAACTGAACCATTCTTTGTTACAGCAAATATGAAACGAACAAGCAGTATCAAGAATCCACTCATCATCACGGGTAACACATGCAGTAAAAACAGCTAAGCATTCACCATCCGAACTATTATCACCAGCAACAACAGCAGCCTTACCAGTACCATTACCATTACCGTCAGATTTATTTTTCGGTTGGTATGTGCCGTTCCTTTTCTCCTTGTTCTGCACCTTCCAGCAATCATCAATGGTGTGATTGGTTTTCTTACAGTACCTGCAGAACTTGTCTCGTCCTTTGGACTTTGAACGGCCCCTACTTTTATCTCTGTTGTTGTCGTTGTAGTTGTTATCTCGCTGCTCTGTTCTGCCTCGAACCTGCAATGCATCGCCTTTGGAGGACGATGGGTTAGACTGCACCATAGCTTTCATCTTTTCCCTGGTCTGCAGGGCCTCACAAACTTCCGCGAGGGTTAATTCATCGCGGCTTAACAGTATGGTATCACGCAGGTTTGTAAAAGAACTAGGCAGCGAACATAACAGCAGAAGAGCTAAATCTTCATCATCATATTTTACCTCCATCGACACTAGGTCGGACACGATCTCCTTAAAGATCGACAAGTGGCTCATGACAGAACCACCATCTTGCATCTTGAGCGAGAACAGCTTCATCTTTACGTGCATCTTGCTGGTGAGATCTTTTGACATGCAGATCGATTCCAGCTTGACCCACAACTCAGCCGCGGATTTCTCCAACAGCACCTCTTGTAATATATCATTAGACAGATGAAGCTGAATCAACGACAAAGCCTTACGATCTTTGCGCTTCTCCTCAGCAGTCCACACCTTCGCTTCCTTATTCCCGAAAGAATCCAGCGCCTCATCCAGATCCGATGCCTGCGACAGAACCGCACGCATCTTTACTTGCCACAGAGAAAACCTCGTCTTGTAGTCCAGCAACGGTAGATCAAACTTCATCGATGCCATCGCGAATCCCTAATCTGAAACAGGGCTCTGATACCACTTGTTACACGCAATAGCAAAACAACGATGAAATTAAGCAAGATCGAACCAACGGGGACACGAGATTTTAACGTGGAAAACCCTTCCAAAGAGGAAGAGAAAAAACCACGGGCGCCAGCCAGCAATACTTCACTATTTCGGGGTAGGTTACAATCGCGCCGGGATTTACAATGTGTGGCTTATCCCGTGCGGCGGCTTACAAGAGGTATATAAAGGCGGTCCTGACCTAACTAGGTCGGTAACTGTGTATCCAACTCCAACTCGGTATCGACTCGTACCGTACCTAGCCTAAGCCTCCGGCGACGGGCCTCCGCGTAGCGAAGGCCGAACTTTCCTTTATCTTCATATGAATTTGGATCACCATAAAACAACACTGATGACAATCGGTGCTGGTGTCAAAGTAGAAGCTAGCTGATAGGCTTATGTCCAGTGCTGGGATGGTCTGGTGGTGCCGTTGGTAGTGCCGGGGATGGTTAGTGTTGTCCCGGATATCCCGTTGTGGTCTGAAGGGCAACACCTTACTTTCAAGATGTGGCGAGGGGCACTATGAGACGGTCGTAGAAATCGTGATGTGGCCGAAGTGCTCGAGAACGGACAATGTCCCCAGCGAGAACTCCGACCGATGGTGCGCCTAGAGCTGCCGGGATACCCATGGACATGGGGTGGGGGACGTCTCCCGCACCCTATGGAGTCCTGTCAGGTACCTACCCGACTTGGAGTGGGTGATGCACCAACGAGGCGAGAGGTGGTTTCGACCTTTGGACAACAACACATTTTGCACCACTTGGACTACGCGTGACATGGCGACATGGATGGGGTTAGCGAGGCTGCGGCGTGCTCGACGACCAACGAACGGGAAACCGGCCCACGATCGGCCGACATATAAATAAGCTTCTCGTATATTGTTATGGTTTAGCTCTCACTCATGCAGATATACCGTAAACAGTTGCTAGCGTCGTACTCACTTCATCACCTAGATAGGTTCGAACACGTAGGCAAGTAACAACACATGAGTCAGCTGGTTATATGTGAGTGAGGTGTTGTTCGTTGCTTTTCCCTGGCTGATAGCGGGTGGAGATAGAGAGCAACCGGTGGAGCGCGAATCGGATATGAGATGGAGTACCACGGCCTGCTCGACCCGGACCTGGTTAGCAAGGACGCAGCGCCGCTCCAGCCCCGTCCTCTAGCCGCTGAAGGTAGAGGTTGGACTCACGGAGCAGTTCTTTTTTTAGGCTCCGCTAGCCACTGAAGGTTGAGGATGGACTGATGCAGCGTTTTTTTTTCAGCGATAGTCGCGTGCTTTATATCGTGAGTTTACCACATTATACCCGTGTGCGCTTCAATGGATATTCACTGGGACGGCCCACACCAAACGATCACAATCGATCGGGCAAAGTCACGCTAGAAATGGATACTTGTTAAATTTTCGTGGATAATCCCTTAATAGTAGTACTAAAAATTGGATGGATAATTGAATTAGTTGAGATGGATATTATTTGTTAGTGCATGCATGCGGTGTGTTAGTTAGTTTCGTGTGTATACGAGGAGAGAGAAGTGGAGTGGATATTGTTTGTTGGTGCATGCATGCATGTTAGTTAGTTCTCGTGTGTATACAAGGAGAGATAAGTGGAGTGGCATTTATCCCGTAATTATTTAGAAGTGTGACACCGCCTCACGGCCACTGTAAACTTAATAGTAAAGATTTGTCCTGCTGTTGCAACTTGACATGATCATCGATTAGATACCAAACCTGCAGGCTTTTGAACTAGAGGTGTGAACTATCCGTGAGCAATGGTGGCTAAAAGTATAAGGATATGGATGCGAAAACGGCAAATATGGTAAGTTGGTAAGTGTGATCATACTTCCCTTTCTAGCAGCACGATTGTTTCTGACTTTGGCCTACTCAGTTTGAAATCCATTGGGAACTGATTCTTCCTGGCTGCATCTCGGTCTCGAAATCTGCTCCGCGATTAAGATTTAGCCATCAAATCAACTTAACTTTTTCAGAGGTCGCAACAGCTATGCCCGGGCATAAAAGACCGAAACCGAAGACCGGACCCGAATAAACATGAAATTTGGTCTTCGGTCAGCACATCGGTCCTGTCAATTAGATGACTGAAATAATACCGGTCTGCTCGGTTGTCCCCAGCGCTATCTGTAGTTATATTTCTGTACGCTGGTGATGGCTTTCAGATCTCTGAACCGAGCGACATGAAACTTGAACATTTTACTGTCAGTGTCAATTTGGTTGTTTAGTGAGATGTGCGGATTCATATATGCAATTGTAGCGTGGCAGTGTGGTGTGAGCCCAATTGCACGTCTTGTGAGTTGTGACCCCAAAACAAGTAGTATGCTGACCTGCTCGAACTTTTCAATTCTAATTCAAAGCCGTTTGAAAGAAAGGCGTGTTTCACTTCTGAATGTGAACTCAGTTTCGAGACGTGAGCTAGCATGTGAGCATGACGGCCGTGAATTTTGCTGATCTACGAAAACTAACAAAATGCTTCTGAAGAGTGGCGTCAGGATGGTGGGTGAACTGCTTTTCACAAAGTGTGGAATCCTTTCTCAAAAAGAGGAGGGGGAGACGTGGAATACATTGGAGTACATAATTTTGTCTGAAGTGGGCAGTTACGCCCAGCAGTTTCAGATTGGCATAGCGTCGAGGACACTTCCTCTTGCGTTTACACTGCCAGCGACACGCGCTCTTCTCTCTCTCTTTTTTTTTTTTCTTTTTTTTTAATTAACATTCACACATTTGAACCATCTGTCAGCACAGCCGGCTCAGTATGTATAGGGATATGGACCGGAAAGTCATTTTGGCTCGCTCCGGTGATCCCTCGTTTTAAAAAAAATCAATTTTTTTTAGAAGTTTCAAAGAAAGTTGAAAATAATTTGGGGGTATTCTATGGAATAGCTTACAAACTTGCAAATTCATAACCG
Source organism: Alopecurus myosuroides (assembly GCA_028641055.1). Lineage (NCBI taxonomy): Eukaryota > Viridiplantae > Streptophyta > Magnoliopsida > Poales > Poaceae > Alopecurus > Alopecurus myosuroides. The sequence goes on from CM054058.1 coordinate 483,849,543, forward strand.
CGAAATTCTTTATATTACGAGCTACAAAAAAATGACAAAAAAAAATGAAGATTTGAAACACTTTCTATTATAGATCTGTATACTTGTCATTTTTATGAATCTCAAAATACAAGCTTTTTAAATTGAAATTTTGCATGTTTGTACAATAAATCATTGAGAATCTTAAGAATTTTTTTTTACAATTTTTTGGAACTTGTAAATATGATTGTTGAAAAAAAATAGATGCGGGGAGCACTTTAGCTCAGGTGCACGAAATCCCCACTCGATATGGATCGGCAAATATGGTAAGTCGCAAGTGGGGTGAAATGCATGTATAGTCCATGAACTTGCTGGGCATTTCCCATGAACTTGCTGGTTATGTCTAAAACAGTCGTCAAACCTAGAAAATGCATCCATACGGTCCTTAATCTGGCTCTATACGCAGTGGCGAATCTAACATTTTAGTAAAGGGTAGAACGCACAAAACTTGTGACATGCATTTTGGGAAAAGATTACAAATCTAGCACTTACTCCCGTTTTTCATGGAGTCTGCTCTTCCACCACAGTTTTGACAAGAAAACCTTTTTTCCTACGAATAAACCGGAGAAGAATTTTAAGTTGCAGATATTTCTTTTTAGGCTGGCCTTTGGGCAACTCTCTCGGTTTTCAATTGTTTTAGGAGAATTTTAGAAATCCTAGATCAAGAATATTCAAGTCGGGCGAGTTGGTTGGCCGTTGTAGTATCAAAATATCACGTCTTGTAAGTGCAATGGCATTTAGCAATGCCTCGTGACGTGACTTAACATGGGGTGGTGCATTGTCCTGCTGAATGTAAATAATTTTCCCTTCATCCGGCCATCGTTCATGAATAGCTGGTATTACTTTGTTAACCATGAAGTTTCTCATTACATCTTTGTTTATCTTCAAGTTCCTAGTGACCATAGAACCTCTAGGTATGTTGTCACTTCTCCTTTGTGCCGGTTACCGTCTAAAAACAAATAAACACAACAAGTCAAGGTATCGAACATGTTATTGGTCAACAAATTAGAAAGGCCAAGTAGATGATAGAGCACCTCGGTAACCATTGTCCAACAACCAATTTTCCATCAAATAGCATATTCCCTTCATCGTCATATCTAGGCCTAGACACAGCTACTAAGAACATAACTTTGCCTATGAAGTTTGTTTTATTAGTACGCACTGGATCTTCTTCTTTTGGCATCAGGTAGAAAGTTTTGTTGCTATTTGTCATGTTAAACCATTTTTCTTCAAGACTAGCTTCAAACTATTGGAATGCCACCTCAAGTACCCTTGCTTGAACCTCATAAATAGTCTGGTCTTCTTCATATGAATGACATGACATAGTACACTCAATGTCTGCCTTTTCCTTTTAGGAATGGAGCATTCTAGTGCAAGCGGAGCAACAATTCTCTTACGCCCACGGTTTCCTGCTCTCTTTTAGTAACATCAACATCCCTTCCTTCTCTTATGCATTCTTTACTAGACTCCAAATAACTTGAACTTTCCTTAAACCGTGTCCAAGTTTCGCTGCTACATGTTTGGTGCTAGTTTTCTTTAAAACACCGTCGTTACTTTCTTGAAGTAACTCTTGATAAACTCGCCATCTTCGTATGCATGTCGACATGTTTTTGTACCTCTTCTTTGGTCTGAGACCACCAACAGGAGCAATAGGTATATCTACAAGGAATGTATAAATCTTATGCTATGCTCTTGACATTAACTTTGATTACAATTTTATTTCTGGTTTTTGAATATAACACAGGGCCAACCAGGGATGGAAGCTTGTGGTCCTAGGTTCCTCCTTTGAGCATCTTCAAGATCAATAACACTTCTCTTGCTAAGAAAAATTGCAAGCCAGGAAAGGGTACTCCAGAACGCCTTCGGTGTGTATCTAAAGCACATATTACTTGAAAGCTTTCATCTCTTGAGCAATCAGCCATCAACAAGTCCCCATAAATGGCCTCATAATCTTCTTGTGATCCATCTATGCGCAGAGTATCTTCGTTGGCACAACAAGCAGACCCTGTTGCCACTAGAATAACTTGAAGATCATGGGCTTTATTAATCCATTGGAGGTATGGTTTTTCATCTGCAATCCATCTAAGGTTAGTACTCCAAGAAACGAAACAAATTAAATGCCAAAAAATGTAATGCATGCCATCATCTTACATGGTTTCTTCTTATTTTTAGTTTTTGTAGTAATAATGCTAATGCACTGACTTATTAACTAGCTAGTGTACTGAATCTTATTGTGCTCCCTCCTTATTTTTCTCCTTCCTTTTACTTCTTGTAATCATACTACTCCACCGAATGATTAGCTAGCTAATTCTACCGAATCAGACCAAAACTCATGATGTCTTAAGTATCTGTTTAGTTATGCCCAAGTTATGGAATCGATTTTACTTGCAATTTGTCTAACCTGGGTTTGCATCTTCAATATCAGGCTGGGGGACTTGGTTAAGATCAATGGAGGACTAATCTTTTACCCCTTCGGTACCACCTCCGCCATCTTGAAGATCTTCCATCTCATATGGTTCAGCACCACCTCCTTCATCATCTGTTGTTGAGGAGTTCAAATTCAGATCCATGGCATTGGTGCTGGCTGATGGTTGTTCCATATAGTATTGAAATAATATCATGCTAGTGCAATTTTTTCTAACATGGATTTGCATTTTCAACATTAGGTGGAGGAACTTGGTTAAGATCAATGGAGTAACGATCTTCTACACCTTTGGTACAACCTCCGGCGTCTTCGATATCTAGCATCCCATCATCCTCAGCAACACCTCTGGCGTATTCGATATCTAGAATCTCATCATCTTTGACAACATCTCCTTCACCGTCTGATGGTAAGGAATTCAAGTCCAGAACCATGGCGTTGGTGCTGGCTGGTGGCTGATGTAGCTAGTCTAAATGGACTGTGTTGATACCTGGCCTAGGAGTGACTTGCATTTATAGAACATGTATGCTCATCTTCTGAATTTTGAATTGTACTTGCCGCTCTACCTTTTCATTTTTTTTGCTTTGACAGTGTTGTAAAAATGTAGGCAAAACTAGTATTCACGGTTCTATTAGCTTTGGCGCTAAAAAAATGGCGGGAGTGGTTTTTTCTATGACAGATTCCTTCCGGGCGAAGATTGCGAAAGAAATGCCGAATCCCGACAAGTCAGATCTGTCATGAAAATTGTTTTTAAAATAAGATTCAAGACTGTAGGCCGACTAATCTGACTCAACAACTTTCGGGTAGGAAGAATGGAGGTCTTAATTCTCCTTGGGGGCTATTGTCGGATATATGCCAAATGGGGGTATATCCGGCATTGGCCAAAGGACATATTATTAGGGTGGCCCGTAGGTAAGGGAACAAAGTCCATTGGGCAGCCCAGTAAGCTGACGCACAGAAGGGCAGATTCTAGAAGAACCAGGATTATGACCCAATACATAATCCGGCTTGGAGAAGAAGTCAGATGTCTTACTTTCCAAAATATGAACACTTTCTGTAGACTTCAAGTATTCCTTCCTGTAAGCCCTAGTCCTGCTATCTATATAAATCCGGACGGGAGCACAACCTCGCCAAGATAGCAAAACCCTAGACTCGTACTGTACTTTGTATACTTCAGGCTTCGGCCCTGATTTAGTGAGGTTGTAGAAGTAGGAACGCCGCCTTAGTTGCGACGTATCGAACCTGGGTAAACCGTGTCCTCGCCTCTGGCAACTCCCCCACGTTTCCACCCACGAATCTACCATTGAGCTTATGGCACCCCATGCCATGAATCTAACTAAGAACACTCGACAAATTGGTGCCCATCGTGGGGCCAAACGGTGTCTGGGGTGATGTTCCGAGCGGGAATACTCGGCGGAATCGATAGCACAATCACTTTCGAAAGCCTGGATTTCTACGGAAACGTCGGTCGCTTCATCGACAACGGATCTTATTTGCCGGCACAGAATCATCTGGTAAGTGCTTGCATCCTTCCTATTGGATCTGCTAATGTTTTCATAGGCGGAAGCAATGGGTTTCCGTGGTGGAAGTAAATTTATCCCACCCGCCCTATACCCAGTAGAAAATGACTTTAACGCCGGATTCGGAACGCATCTGCCTTATTGACACATTGGGGCAGACCAAGATTTAGTAGTATCTGCATACCACCAAAGCATGACTAGATTTGCTGCCTGTCAGGAGATGTATATCCTCATATCACACTTTGTTGGCATGGTGCAATCAGAGATCACCGAAGACATGGAAGACAAAAACCTAGTGGAAAAGACAGAAAACGATAAACCCACAGAAAAGGTGGATGACCCGGAATCCGCCAATCAGGCTACAAGATCGGAAGCCGAATCTATTCTAGCAGCAAGCAAAACTAGATTCGGAAACCAGATCTGCATCTTCCGACATAGATTCTGATGATGATAGTGATGCTTTTGAAAGAAAGATCAAATCCATGCATGGAATCTTTCACGAATGCCTCGTGGCTAAACCAATTGAAAAGTCGGATAACGAGGAACAATAGGCAGCATATCCCAAAACACCCCCGCTAGCTGACAAAGAAAACAGAGAAGTAGATGCTGAGGTTGACCCGGAATATCCTGATGTTTGGGAATTAACGGAAGACGAACCTTAGAAAAAAAACCCCATCCTCCAAGAAAAGAAGAAGGCTGCCAAGAAGCTATTCACCAAAACCCAGAAGAAAAAGTTGGACAAATTGGCTAACATAGCCAAGCAAAACATGGAAGTCGCCGGAGGTAGTGGCATAAAAACGGCGGAGAAGAAAGGAAGCAGATCCATGTAGTGACAGTTCCCCAAATGTCTAAACAGGATGAACTCGATCTAAAACAAACCCCGGTAGGAAGAGACGAACCACCGAAAGTGTTGGAAGACTGGAGACAAGCTATAATGCGGCAACATGAGCATCCTTTTTGGGCTCAGGAAAACCTCTTGAAAACCCAAGTCGTCGTCAAAGAGCAGCATGAAGAAATCAAGGAATATGAACGCCGAAACAAATTTGGAATTAAACCTACAAGGTTACCCGGAATCGCAAAGCCGGAAGTTCTGTCCGCCAAAAAGTGATTTGATAACTCGTTTTGGCAGAGGCAAGTTAAAACACAAATGTTAAGGAAGAACGCATCTACAAGACTGCTGCAGACAATGCAGAAGCCACGTTTGCCATCCTCAATGATGACCTTTACTCTAAAGAAGAAAAGGTTCAGGGAGTGTATGCTTTCCTAGGAAAACCATTACAAAAGAGTAGCGAGGCCAAGCGCGTTCCGGCAGATTTCATGACAGGTCGACCTTATGCAAAACTGCCACGTGCGCAAACACAGCTGCAGCACCCGATCCAAGCGAACCTGGAGATTCAGTAAATTCAAAGGAAAAGAATGAAGATCCTAAAAAGTACAAGAAAGATCCACATGATAGGGATGCAGCGTCCAGGACAGGGTCTCATCCGCCAAAAGGCGAAAATAATACAAAACCCGTTTCGACAAAGGTCGAGAAGACAAAACCGGAAATAAGGCAATAATGCTCACCGTCAAAATCAAGCTGAAAAAGATGGAAAAGCAATGCCTCCTTAGAGGAACCCGGACAACAGAGCCGGATGATATGAACATCCTCATAGGCGTGAGAGATTCCGAACCCCACCAAGGAAGAAGGAACGAGTCAGAAGTAGAACTCCGCCTTATTCAAGAGGCCAGGATGATGGAAGACATAGGGATGAACCTAAATGGGCGTATTCACATCACAGTGGGCTAAGGAGAAGTAGAATCCCCTCAGTTCACTCGGTCGGGAGGCATTCTGCACACGTAGATATGGGGAAAGAGATGACTTATATTTTGGACAAAATTGATTCACTGACAGGATCCAGAATATCACCTACATGCTGGCTTTGCCAAAGTTGGATCAACTTACCAAAAGTATACTGGAAGCACAAACCCGGATACATAGCTCTTAGATTACTATACTGCCATGCAGATCAACAAACAACAAAGGGATAGATTTGGAAGCAGTAAAGTTCCTGCCTCTGATGTTGTTGGATGGAGCGCGCGACTCGATTAATGGATTACCATCAAGAACGGTGGATAGCTGGCAAGATATGGCCAGAGTCTTTGCTCAGCATTTTTTAGGTACATACAAGAACCCCAAAAGCATTAACCAGTTAAACCGTTGTGTCCAATACGAAAATGAGTCGTATGTCGACTTTATTTCGAGATGGACTGCAATGAAGAACAACTTCTCGGGAGTAAGTGATGTTCAAGCAATGCATTCTTTCGTCAATGGTCTCAAACCCGGCCTTGTACCATTCATGGTTGGATAAAAAATACGTAAGGACCTAGGTTCTATGCTAACGACATACAATGAGAATGCAACAACCGAAGACAACATTAGGGCAAGAGGCGTAAATATTGATACGCTTGTGCAAGATAAAAATACGTCTTGCTCTGATAAGAAGACCACTTCGGACACACAAGAAAATCCCAAAGACGTAAATGTCGCCATTGGAAAAGATAGCTCCAGCAAATGGAAAGGCAAAAGTGCGGAAGGTAGGGAACCCATAGCCTACTCTAAGGAAGAGTGGGAGAAAATCAGAGGGGAACCTTGTGTTCATAATGCAGAGTTTAAAAAGACAAATCATACAAACAAGCAATGATGGCTTAATAAGCACATGAAGATCAGCGTTGGAACTGGGAGCAAAGGGAAGAATTCCAAAAGTAATTTCAACAAACAAAAGCCGGAAGCTGAAAAAGACGAAAGTGAGTCCATTACAGACGACAAAATCTAGAAGCAACAGCGGAAAGGCGAACCCAAGTTCCCAAGGGTCGAGGGAGAATGCAATCTAACTTTCCTAGCGACACCATCAGCTAAAAAAGTGAAGCAGTCATGGCGATAAATTAATGTCGTCCTTCCACAAACTCCAAAGTATCTTAAGTATGCAAAAACTCCAATTACCTAGGATCAGTCTGATCATTCTGGCAATATCCAGGAACCTGGAAGGCATGCCCTGATAGTAAGCCCTATAGTGCAAAACACTAGGCTCAGGAGAGTGCTGATGGATGGAGGATCAAGCATCAACATAATGTACTTGACTACACTGAAGAAATTGCACCTGTCATAAACCCAGCTAAAGCATAACATTGTACGCTTTCACGACATTGTTCCTGGCAAACAAGCATCTTTGCTAGAAAAAATTTCCCTAGAAGTTACCTTCAAAAATCCGGATCACTTCCGGCGTGAGAGGATCTCGTTTTAAGTAGTACCGTTCGAAAGTGTATACCATGCAATACTCGGACGGCCGGCTTTTGCCAAATTTATGGCTAGGTCATGCTACATATACAACAAGCTTAAAATGCCAGGGCCAAAAGACGGCGTAATCACCATTGAAGGGGATTTCACACTTACAAATGAATTAGAGTTGGGAAACGCCATTTGTGCTGAGTGGGTCATTGCAAAGGAGGAACAAAAAGAGCTGGCAAAGGAGGTATCGCCGACAGAAATGCAGGCAGAAAAAAAGCCGAAAGCCGGCTGACAACTTCAAGGCATCCGAGAATACAAAGCAGATTATCCTGGACCCCAAAGACCTGACTAAGTACGTCGTTGTGAGAACCAGAATGATTGAAAAAAAGGAAAGAGCTCACATCAAGTTCCTCCGTGAGAACGGGGATATTTTCGCCTGGTGTTCTGCTAACATGCCAGGTGTACCCCGGGAACTTGATGAGCATCAATTGAAGGCTATTCCAGGGTCAAAACCAGTCAAACAAGGTCTCCGTCGTTTTGACGGAAGAAGACGGAAGGCTATAGGCAAATATTTAATCCGGCTTTTAGTAGCTGGTTTTATCCGGGAAGTTATTCATACGGATTAGTCTGCTAATCCGGTATTAGTCCCGAAGAAAGGATCAACTGCCCTTAGGATGTGTATAGATTATACCGGTTTGAACAAATTTTGTCCAAAAGATACGTTCGCCTTACCGCGAATCGATCAAATAATAGATGGCACCGCTGGCTCTGAGGTTTTTTGCTTTTTGATTTCTTTTTCGGATATCATCAAATACGCTTGAAGGAAGAGGATCAAATTAAAACCTCTTTCAAAACGTCCTATGGAATGTACTACTACATAACCATGCATTTTGGCTTGAAGAACGCTAGAGCCGCATACCAGCATTGCATGCAAAGATGCTTGCACGATCAGATAGGAAAAAACGTCCATGGTTACGTGGATTCCATTGCCGTTGTTTACAAGGAAAAGCATACACTCCTTAAAGATTTACGAGAAACCTTTGATAATTTGCGTACTTACAAAACAAAGTTCAATCCATTAAAGTGCATATTCGGGATCCCTCAGGAAAACTTCTAAGTTTCATCATTTCCCATAGATGAATTAAAGTAAACACGGAAAAGATCAAAGCAATTCTAAACATGAAAAGGCCTACATGCTTAAAAGACGTTGAAAGACTAATGGGTTCTGCAGCCGCCGTAAGTAGATTTATTAGCCGGCTAGGCGGTAAAGCTTTGTCATTATACAAATTGTTGAAGAAATACGACAAATTCGTATGGACAGAAGAAGCAGACAATGAATTAATCCAGCGAAAGGAAACTTTAATGAAAGCTCTGACATTTTAATGCTACATGTTGTGTTTGCTAGGATCCGATGAATAGTGAATGATATGTCTCTTTATTATCAATCTATCATGTTTCATTCATGTGTACGTTATTTATGATCTCGGATGCTATCCGTTATTAGTAGATGCTCTGGCCAAATAGATGCTAGTGACTCCAAGAGGGAGTATTTATGCTCGATAGTGGGTTCATGCCTTCCTTGCATTTGTGCTCGAGTGACAGAGTCATGACGAATGGGGAATGTGTTGTTTCCATTAGGAAGAAAACAACGATGTTTACATTGCACACTTTGCTTAAAGCGATTATTTGTTGCTTGCAAGTTAATACCCAAGGTTTACTCGGATGACATTCTGAGTGTGGATTATTAGTCATAGATGTAGTTGGATAACGTTCTATGTATCTTGTTGTAATGCCCGCTTGAATCATATAGTAATCATCATGTCATGCATGTTTTAATATCTGTCAATCGGCCAGCTGTAATTTTTTCACCACACACGTTATTTATCTTCTTTGGAGAGACACCACTAGTGAACTATGGACACCGGTCCATTTTCCTCATACTGATAATACAACCACTGTAATCACTTTTTTCATACTTCTAATATTGTTTTCCTACTGTTTTCCACACCATACGTTTAACCTATTTGTTTTCAGCAAAACCGGTGAGATTGACAACCTCACTGATTCAATTGGGCAAAGTGATTTGATTGTGTCACTACTAGAGATTTGCTTATAGCAGCATATCCTACCACAGGCAAACATGCAAATCGATGCGCCTGAGCTACTTAGCGCAGGCGAACCGGCGAACAGTGCGCCTGGGGTAAGTCTGTTACCCCAGGCGAACCAAACCCAGAAGTGCCTGGGGTAAAGTGTGGCAGGGCCACCACCGCCGCCCCTGGCACTCTTCCTTTACCCCAGGCGAATAGCATATCTGTTCGCCTGCGGTATAGCAGATACCCCAGGCGAACTTTGACAGAAGCGCCTGGGGTAAAAGGTGGACTGGTGTAGCTCCCCTTAGCGCAGGCGCACCGCATCTCTGTTTGCCTGGGATAAAGAAATGCCTGGGGTAGAACCAATTAGCGCAGGCGCATCTCATGCCATATTCTCCTGGGTTAATATTTGTCCTCAGTAAGTGCGGCCAGCCACCCACCACCACCCCTATCCGCCCCACTCACTCACTCACTAGTCCAAACTCGACCCATTAGTGCTCCTAGCACAATCCCCCACACCCCTCCACCATTTTTAGCTAATTTAACCAATCATGTTTGTTATATTTTAGCTAGTATGCTACCCCACTTTCCCTCTTCCAACTCTCTCCACTAGATCTACTAACCGGACACTAGATCTCACCACAAATGCACCACTAGCTACTTCTAGATCTATCACTCTCTTATCGGTCGTCTCTTCGGTGATCTTCGACGTCGTCATCGCGTCTATATATTTTGCATTGTGTGTCATCTTAATAGGTGCGTGGGATTGGTCTGTGGATGAGAATTCGTTCTTTTTTTTCATTTTATTGTGTTGCCATGAGGATGAGTTGCCAATGTTTTGCCGAAATGTTGATTCATTTCCTTTTCGGCAAATTTCTGGCGCTCCGCGTTACACCTTTTGTAGGAAGGTCATGCCGAAATTTTCCGTGAAAACCGGATCTAGTTAATGAAACCTCTCTCTCTCTCTCTTGCATTTTGTAGCAATGGTCATTGCGATGAGGACAAGCGTAGTGCATAGGTACGTGCGACGCGCGACGGCCGAGATGCATCGAAACAACCGCACCGAGATAGAGTGTCTGTGTCGGAAATGCAAGCTGGGGTCTTTGTTCAAACCAGATTCTGGTAATGTGGAGAAGCACCTGCTCAGGTATAGTTTCATGGAGGGCCACACTAAGTGGATGGATGATGATGAAGACGATGATCACGTCGAGACCAATTGGGCGGCAACATGTGAAGATGATCAGGAGGAGTCTGAACATGGCAATGGAGAGGACGAAGAGGCTGTCGACGAAGACGACTATAATGAAGAAGAAGGGATTCATGGTGATCAACAACATGAAGACGAGGACATGAACACTTCGCTAACTTCAGTCGTGCGGGACCCTCATGTTCAAGATATTCTTCTCAAGAACACGTCGACCGACGCCAGACGTAATTCTAAGATCACGCAACTAGAGATAGACTCTGCAACTCCATTGTATGTAGCAAGTCGCGGGGTGGAGGAGTCACGCTTGAGAGTAGCTCTGGATCTTCTAGAGATGAAGGCAAAACAAGGATGGACCGACACAAGCATGGACGATCTTCTGCGATACCTGAAGACACACTTACCTGAAGGGAACACATGTGCTAGTAGTCTACAGGAGGCCAAGAAAATCGTGTGCCCCCTCGATTTACCGCACACAAAATACCACGCTTGCGTCCGTGACTGCATAATTTATCGTAACGAGCACGCGGACCAGATCAAATGTCCGGTGTGCGGTGCTGATCGTTACAAGAGGGGGACGAAGAAAGCTCCTAGGAAAGTTGTGTGGTACTTTCCACTCATTCCCCGTCTGGAACGGTACTTCGTGGACCCCAAGGAAGCAAAGCTCATGCGCTGGCACGAGGACAGAAAGAAGGCGGTGCTGAGCGATCCAGAACGTGTTGAAAAACCAGTGCTAACACACCCTTCGGATGCACGTCAGTGGAAAGCATTAGACGCATTCGATGAAGAATTCAGGAACGACCCAAGGAACATCAGGCTTGGTGCGAGCACCGACGGTCTCAATCCGTTTGGCAACCAGAGCAGCAAACATAGCACCTGGCCCGTGTTTGTATGGATGTACAACCTCCCCCCGTGGCTGTGTCTGAAGAAGAAGTACATACACATGAGTATGCTGATTCAAGGGCCGACCCAGCCAGGGAGCGATATCAACCTGTATCTCAAGCTATTGAAGGAGGAGCTAGACACGTTGTGGGAGGAAGGGGTGGAAACATGGGACGCCTTCAAAGAAGAAACTTTTCGTATGAGAGCTGCACTGATCACGACGGTGCAGGACTGTCTCGGATACGGATATATTGCGTGTCAGGTGTGCCATGGACACAAGGCTTGTGTCAGGTGCATGGAATTTACCCCGTTTCTACAGCTACACAAGGATCCCGGATCTTCTAAAACCGTATACATGAGGCATCGAATGTGGCTACCACAGAACGACCCGTGGAGAAAGCGCGGACACCTGTTCAACGGTAAAGATGAGCTCGATCTACCTCCACGCAAGAGAAGAGGAGAAGAGATCGATACTCTATTGAAGAATTGGAAAATGTGTCCACCGTCGGGAAAGGTACATAAGCGGAAGCGAGGAGAGAAAAAGTGTCCTCCGCCAGAAGGACCGCTCTTGGGGGTCTGGAAAAGGAGGTCCGTGTTTTGGGACTTGCGGTACTGGCCAATCCTCGGAGTGCCTCACTGCCTTGATGTCATGCATATCACGAAGAATGTGTGTGAGAGCTTGCTTGGCACCCTGTTCAACATGCTAGATAGGACCAAAGACGGGCCAAAATCAAGATACGACCTGATGGTCTTGAATATCAGGAGCGAGATTCACTTACCGCCTTCTACGCCTGAACAGACGGAGGAGGACGAGGATGAGGTGTAGGAGATGGACGGCCGCAAGCGGAAAAGGGCTAAGAAACACCAAACTCACCGCCTGAAACCCTCTTGCTTCACTCTAAGCCCCGACGAGCTCGCGCAAATATTCACATGCCTCCTCGGAGTGAAATTTCACTTAGGTTACGCGGGGCTGATAAGCAGATACCTAGACGCGGAGAAAAAAAATCTTCAGCGGGATGAAGTCTCATGACTGTCACGTGATGATGACGCAGATACTTCCGGTTGCAATCAGAGGGATAATGTCCGTCAAACGCTCATTGGCCTCTGTAACTTTTTTGACGTCATCACTCGGAAGTCGATAAGCGTGAAGAAACTCGGAAGGCTGGAGGAAGAGATCGTCACCATCCTATGCGAGCTTGAGATGTACTTCCCACCTGCCTTCTTTGATATTATGGTACATCTCTTGGTCCATATCGTGGACGATATCACCAATCTTGGGCCGACATTCTTGCACAACATGATGGCGTTAGAAAGAATGAACGGGATCATCAAATCATTCGTTCGTAACAGGGCACACCCGGATGGAAGCATCGTCCAGGGATTTCTCACCGAAGAATGCATCTCTTTCTGCAAGAATTTTCTAGGCGATGAGAAGCCAGCTGTTGGTTTTCCCGCAAACAAGCACCTTGACAGGTTCATGGGGGTAGGCCACAACACTGGCAAAAGAGTAATGGAAGCGGACTCCTGTGGTCGGAGAGCCAACTTTGAAAGGGCCCACCTAGTAGTGTTACAACACATCGACGATGTCGACCCTTGGATAGAAGAGCACAAAACTGCGATAAAAAACAGTGCTCGCAAGCCGATGACGGAAGATGAGATATTTAGAGCACACAACTCCTCTTTCGTGACATGGTTCAAAAAGCAGATTGATGCCGATCCCCCGCCAATGACATCTCAGAAAGATAAAATTGTATTGGCCTTGTCATATGGCCCCGCGCCCAATCTGATGACTTATCAAGCATACGACATCAATGGGTACACATTCTACACGGAGGAAACAGACAAAAGTAGCGACTATCAAAACTCGTCTATAACGATGGAATCTTACACGGGCGAAGAGATTAGAAGATACTATGGAAAGATCGAGGAAATCTGGGAGCTTGACTACGTTGGGGTAAAGTTGCCGATGTTCCATGTCAGATGGGCTACAAACGTCACGAAAGAAGACGAATATTTCACCACTATGTTGATGTCTGAAGCCAACAAACCCAAGTCCAAGAACCCCACCGCGCAAAATGAGCCCTGTGTATTGGCTAAGCACGTGGAGCAATGCTTCTTCATAACCGACCCGGAAAAGCCTAGTCGTGTTGTCGTAAGGAGAGGAAAAAGGGCCCTCGTCGGAATGGATGGAGTCACCGATGAGAAGGACATCGACGGCTTAGTCGGAGACCCGATGATGGAAGAACCCGGTGAAGACGATGCACCATACACCACAAGAAGAAGCAGGACCACACTACCTAGGGAAGGTCTTCCATTCACAAGAACAAGTCACGATATGGCGGTCACGTATTCAACATCGACCAAGAAAGGCAAGAGTAAGATTGTGACGAAAGGTTGAGAGAGGGAAATACTCGCGATATGTGCGATATAACATGCTAATAGCTACTATGTACTATGTGTTTTCAGAGAGAAACACTTGCGGTATCTCGCTAAATCAATCTATTTATGCTCGATGCGACACTAAATATTTTTGCACATGTTAACTTTCATATGTATATAATTTTTAAGTGAAAAACAATGTGGGAGCCCCATATAATAGCATTCGTATTGCTCGATGTGTCCCGGGCCGGGGTGGGCTGTGTAATTTAGAAAATCTTAGCACAGGCGCATCTGCGAGAATATGCGCCTGGGGTAATATTTATCACAGGCGCTTTTAACAGAACATGCACCTGGGCTAAGGCTATGTGGCCTCGCGCAAACCAAAACCCTACGAATTTTAGCGCAGGCGTATTTTTAGTTTATGCGCCATTTGCTGCAGGGAGGGGGGCCCAGGGGACAGAGCCTTTAGAACCGGTTTGTATCACAAACCGGTTCTAAATGTTAGCGCAGGCGCATTTTCTAGGTTATGCGCCTGGGGTATGGCTCTGTGGGCCCGCGCATAACGAAGCGCTACGAACTTTAGCGCAGGCGTATTTTGGTTTTATTTGCCTGGATAAAGGGTATGGCTCTGTGGGCCCGCGCATAACAGGGCATCGAGCCAAGCACATTGGAACCGGTTTGTGATACAAACCGGTTCTAAAGGCTCTGTCCCCTGGGCCCCCCCTCCATGCAGCAAATAGTCGGAAGGCCTTTAGGACCGGTTTGCTGGTCCTAAAGGCCTTGCGGCCATTTGCTGCAGGGAGGGGGGCCCAGGGGACAGAGCCTTTAGAACCGGTTTGTATCACAAACCGGTTCTAAATGTTAGCGCAGGCGCATTTTCTAGGTTATGCGCCTGGGGTATGGCTCTGTGGGCCCGCGCATAACGAAGCGCTACGAACTTTAGCGCAGGCGTATTTTGGTTTTATTTGCCTGGATAAAGGGTAGCGCAGGCGCATATCACTCGTTATGCGCCTGGGGTAAGTCCTCGCTCTGCTAACCCCCAGCCCGCACACTTCCTTTCTCTCTTGCGCGCAGAACAGATCGGCAGTTTCCTCTCGATCCCCAAACCGCACGCCGCCTTCGTCTCTCTCATCGTACGCCGCCGTCATCGTTGTCGAGCAGCAGGAGGAGGAGCGGGAGCAGCAGAAGGAGGAGGAGAAGGAGCAGCAGGGGAGGAGGAGCGCGTGGGAGCAGCAGGGGAGGAGGAGCGGGAGCACGCCGCGCGCCGTCCCTCTCATCGTCGTCGTCCACGCCGGCCGTCGTCACCCACGCCGCCGTCACCCACGCCCACGACGAACCCATGGTATAGTTTGGGTTGCTGGTAGAATCTAGAGCTAATTCTTGAAGGAGCTTGGTGCATTTGGCATCATTGGTATAAGTGTCTTGAATTTCTTGCATCCAAGTGGGAATGGCTGCTGATATGGCTGTGCATTTTTCCCTGCTTGGCTGTGATTTTCTTGACAATGCATCTGCTACCATATTTTCAGTCCCTTTTTTGTATTCAATTGCATAATCAAACTCCAGTAATTTCAACATTATCTTGTGTTGTATTCCTTCCAGTAGCCTTTGGCTGCTCAAGTATTTTAAGCTTTTCTGGTCAGTTCTGATCATTAAGTAGCTAAACCTATCATCATATTTTGGTATTTTCCATTGCATGATAGCGTCAGAAACTAACTTAAGTAGCTAAACCTATCATCATATTTTGGTATTTTCGGTATGAAATGATAGTGATAAGATAAGAAATTTAGAAAGAATGATGGTTATTGTGCTATGTCTATGATTGAGTTGCCTCATTCTCTGTGATCTAGTACTAATTAAGTACAACTGCACCCCTCCAAGAAGAAATTAAGTAGTGCCACTGCTAGAATTCTCTGTGATTTGTTATTAATTAAGTGCAGTATTCTACTTTTATCTGCTGCTGTAGCCAATTTGGAAGTTTTTTTTTGGCATGATATATGAATTTCCTGGGAGTTTTTGTGCCATGTGATGACAGCAATGCAAGAAACTGTTTTTGTGGCCATGTATGCATTCAATTTATGTTGCAGGTACATTGAGTGCCAATGTTTTGCCGGAACGTTGATTCATTTCCGTTCCGGCTAATTTCTGGCACTCCGACATGACCATTTATAGCCGAGGTCATGCCAAATTTTTCCGGTGACTAACCGTATACGTTTTGTCTACTGCTAGCTAGGCATGTCTTCTTCTACTATGGATCCGGCTTTATTGGACCACTACATCCTTATGGCCCAAGAGTCGCAAGAGGAAGAGAGAGCCAATGATGGCGGTGACGATCGGATACAAACTGACCAGCCCCCCGATGTCGAGCCCCACAATGATGACGGGCTCACCGGTGGCGAGGAGGAAACCACTGATAGTGGCGCCGGGGGTCCCTCAGGGAGCAGCACGACGGGAAACAAGCGTCGGAAGCGAGCTCCGAACAAGGTCGGCACCGTTCGAGAGAAATTCACGGAGGTGGACCCTTCAAGTGGCACGCCTGTGATGCCATTGGACCTTGTGAAGGGGTACTTCCTCCAACTTGGCGCGATACTTCGAGACGTCGTCAATGTCAACGAGCCGACTCTCAAGAAGAAGCCAACTCTGCGCGCCCAACTCATTTCGAGGCTGCACGCGCGGTACGAGTTCCCTCCCCCCTACAACAACGATAATCTGAAGGGCAACCTCGTGAACAAACTCGCCCTCACTAGATTCACCAAAGCCCTGAGAAATTACAAGACTATGGTGAGGGTGATGATTAGGGACCAGGAACCATTCGAAGAGATCCATCGCCACTTCCCGCGGATTACGCCCGATGACTTCAAGACTTTCCTAAATAACGATTCGCTTGATTTCACTAAGAATCAAACGGAATGGGGGAAGGAGCTAGCGTCGAAGAACATCGGTCGTGGCTACGACGGGAAGGAGCCAGTTTGGGTGAAAGAGGACCAGGCCTACATTGAAAAAGGGATTGAGAACCCTTACGCCAAGTATGCCCATGACCCACAATTCCAGAAATTCATGAGGTCGAGGTACAGAAAAGTAACTCCGACCGGGGAACTTGTTTCAGACCCGAAGATGGTGGAGGGTGTTATTTTGGTCACGGACGATAGCGTGAAGAATGTTGAGAAGCTAGTGGTAAGAAATTTACCATTTCATGCAACTCATCATCATCAAGTCCATGATTTCATTCTAGTACGAAACCATTTCTAAACCGTTCATATGTTCCTTCTGCAGCTAGAAGAACAACAACTTGAATCTTCCTCGTCGCAGACGTCGACGACCAAAGTCGCGTGGGATAAGCCTTTCATCAGGGGGTACAACAAGGCAAAGAGCTAGGACCCTCTTAAAAGGCCGCACTTAGGCCGTATCACAGGCGGCAGACTTAATAAGAAGCACGCCAACTATGGCTTGGCTGAGCCCAACACTAAAGAGTCGCGGGCGGCGAAGAAGAGCGAGGAGACGGAGGCGCTGAAGAAGAAGGTCCATGACTTGGAAACAAACATGGAGAAGAAGATTGAGAAAACGGCGGGGGAAAAGATGAATGCGCTCATCCCCGCCGTATTTGAAAAAATATGTGGCTGCATCGCCGGGGGCTCACAGGGGCCGTTACCGACGTTCAACATACCGTCGATGTTGGTCGTGCCCGCCGCGGCCGCCGCCGGTGGTCCGTCGACGTCGGCCGTGCCTGTCGCCCCCGCCATGCCCGACGCGCCTGCCCCCGATGGACCGTCGGCCGTTTCCGGCGCGGCCACCACCCCGTTGCTCGACCAGCCCACCATCACCCGTGGTCCGTCGACGTTAGCCGAGCTCAATGCCCTCACGGTAAATTATTGACCGTCTCAAGCTGTAGCCAGTTTAATATAACCCTACTCTCTGACCTATCCATGCATGTTATCGCAGGCTGACGCGACAGGATGCACCTTCCTGCTAAAAGTGGGCAGCGAGTTGAAGGATGTTGGAAAGGGGAGCATCTTGCGGCCACTATCCCGCAAGTACCACTGCAGAGATATACCGGGCAACGAGCTCGGGTTCGCGTCGATCTGGTGCTACCGGGATTCGAGAACCAGTATCCTCCTAATCAACCCGCCGATGCCGACAGCGAGCTGAATCTCGGCCAACTGGACAATCAAATCTTGCTATGGCCGAAAGCCCTTATTCGGCTGAACACGACGTCAGGGTCGGCGCCAAGCCAAGCCATGACCGTCACCACTACACCGGTTGCGCCCGCGGCAAGCCAACAAGACAAGGTCCAACATGGCAATGTCCTCTCTCCACCTCCGGTGGATCCTCCTCCTCCCGAGCACGAGACGTCCAATGACGAGCAACATCACGAGCATGAGACCCATGACGACTACATGGATATTGAACTTGCTCCCATTGACGATTTCATAAATCAGTTGGATGGCGAGAAGCCGGTTCCTCTGGAGTTACCCTCCAGAACTCTTGATATCGAGAAGAAGGTAGATGGCGGAGAGGGCGGTTCTTCTGAGTTACCCACCAGAAAACCGGATATCCAGAAGAAGCTAACCTATTCCCAAGAAACTCCCGAGGAGCAGACGGCCTTTACGGCTCCACAGCCTATGCTGGTTACCCCGAATACACTCCGTGCTACGGCGGAGGAGGCGGTAAAACAAAGCGGCACTCCCATCTGCTTGAGGCCGAAGAAGATTCGGAAGAGGCCGGGCAACAAGAAGAAAGGTGGTGCCTCCTATAGTAGCCAGCCAGCGGCCTCCCGAGTCCTGGACCGTTTGCCGCCCGCCGTCCCGTGGAGGAAGGTGCATGAGATAGGTCAGCCGATGCTGCCGCCAGAGGTTGTCGCTGTCATGGGTGGTGACATGAGGACCATCCACGACGGGATTTTGTTCAAAGAGAATGAACTTCTAGGTGAGAAACATCCCTCCTACCCGCTATACGTGGTCAAGGTGCCCCGATCCGTGGGCTTTGTGGATTCAAATCCCGCAGAGGTGTTCTTCATCAGATACGAAGACATATTCAGGGTCTTCCACTTGGGAAAGCTCGACCGAAGCATTGTCCGCCTGGTATCACTCAGCATGGCGCACGATATGGTCATGGAGAATACCCCGCACATCGCGATTATGGACCCCTACTACATGAATGAGGACTACTTGCGGTCACATGCGGACCGGGTTCTTATCACGACTTATATAACGGGGTTTTTGATAGATAACAAGGATAAGAACGCCATTCTGATGCCATACTTTCCCAAATAAGTAGTCCTCTCTGCTTCACGTCGTTACATTCTTTCTAGAATCTCCTTAGTATTCCGATTGATGATATTGATGGCCTGTTCGAAATGTTCTGCGCAGAAACGGAGGACTCATCGTCATGGAACCGCATTGGTCGCAATGCACTTATCTCGATGCGGGTAGGGCGGTGCAAAAGGACTACACCGACATAAGAGCAGTTCTTAATAGTGCCCTCAACGGTTTCGCCGCCGATTTAGGCAAGCCTCTAAAAAGGGAGAAAGTAGTCTGAGGCGCCTACGTGTGCATCCACGTAACAAACTACCCCTGTCTCAAGCAATCGGAGCAAGAATCTGGGTTGGAAGCTTGGTATGCCATCTTTCAGATGAGGGAGTACTTAAAGGATGCCCAACAGGTCCAGCTACCAAGTCATCTCCGAGACCTGACCACAAAGATGGCCAACACCCCCGATGAATATGTGCGGGCTGAGTTCCGTCGCATCCAGCGGAGGATCTGCACGATACTCTCGTCGGATTTCATCACTCGGGGTGGCTTGTTCTTCCACGGCCACGCACCACCGAGCAACTGTGACATAGAAGCACACCTACGAGAGCAACGTGACACCCGGACATTCAACACGCTAGAAGGCGTTCGTCCTTTCCCTCCGAGACTATAGGATTAACAAAATGTTAGTATACACTTGCATCATATAACTTTTAGTCCTTTATTTGTCGTGTTTTATTCGTAAACCTTGATGCTTCTATTTTTTGATAGTTATTTGCGGTCTATTATCACTTTCGATGCTAAACTCATATTTTTTGTCCTATGCACAGATGACATGGTATGTTGTGTATGTCGGTAGGGTTCCCGGAGTCTACGACGACTGGGACCAATGCCCAAACACAGGTGCACGGTTTCAGCGGCAACAGCTACAAGGGGTACAAGACCATGATGGAGGCGGAAGCTCGATACGCCACTTACCTAGCGAGAGAGAAGACAGAGAAGATGAGGGCCCGGATGACCACCTTCGCCATCGCCGTGCTTATACTCCTTGTACTCCTAGTGTTGATGCTACTTGTTGTTTTGCTTGTCTAGATAACTAAACTATTGATTTGTTTGAACTATGTGTACTCCTAGTGTTTGAACTATGCTTGTAACTAAACTATCGCTTCGAGACTATTTGGTGATAATCGAGACTATTGTTCGAGACTATGTGTTGATGATCGAGAAATGTTTCTGTCATTTTGCTGTCATTTTCATATTTATTTCTGTCAATTTGCTGTAATTCTGTTATTTTCGTTTCTTTTATTTTTTGACATAGCAAAACCATACCCCAGGCGAATAAGAAATCATACCCCAGGCGAATCTGTACCCCAGGTGCACAGTACCTGTTCGCCTCAGGTAAAAGTCTTACCCCAGGCGCACAGGGCCAGTTCGCCTGGGGTATGTCAAGTTACCCCGGGCGCACTTTGAAGTTTGCCTGCGGTAAGTCATTACCGCTGGCGATGTGGTCCCAGGCAAACCGCAATTCGCCTACGGTAGACTAATTTGGCGCGCCTGCGGTAACCTTTTCCCTAGTAATGTGTTTCGCTAGTTCCACGTTGTTTCTGAACCGGTAGTGCGCCCTACCACCTCAGCTGCATCAAACTTCGGAAGTTACTTCTTTCTCCTACTGGTCGATTCAACCTTGGTTTCGTTCTGAGGGAAACATATTGTTGTGCTCTTCATACCTTCCTCTTGGGGTCTCCCATCGAACGTGTGTTGCACGCGCATCAGTATCCAGGGAGGAATTGCACGCTACGAAGCACGCTTAGGAAACTGCAAACACACCGATATACCCATGTTCAGGGCCCTCGTGAGGAGGTAAAGACCCTACTCCTGCTTTGCTGCCTCTATATATGTGGGTTACCGAGTTACAACTCTCCTCCTTGAGCTCTCTAGCTACAGGAGCAAGAAGAAGTGTCACGACACTTGTCGAATATGAGTCTAAGGGTTCCTCTGGTTGCATCCCTCGCGCGGGAGGGGTGTGACCACCTTATATACCGGTGGACACTAACAGGGAGTACATGGATGAGGCAAACTACACTGTGGCGCAGCTCATGCCGTCCGGCACGGGGCCGGAAGTCTTCTCTGTGGCTTGTACTGTGTGCTCTGTACCCTCTGTCAGCGACAGGACGTCGCCTCTCCCATACCTCTGTACTGTGCCCATGTACGATCCGTGTAAACCCGCCTAGTAAGTTGAACGGCACGCCTGTACTCCTCCGTGATCTCAGGGATACGCCTGCTCCATTGACCTTGGTCCGGGATACCAAGCTCTTCTCCTAACCCGGTTTCTTCAAGTATAACTCGTATAACCCAGGAGAATGCTCACCTGCAAGATGATACATAAAATACTTCATACCGAGATCCCTTATGTCAGTCAGCATATGTCGGTTTGGCACTTAACCCGGTCGAATTTGACTCGGTCCACTCCTTGGACAACATTTCACAAAGTATGACCCTAGCCCCCCCCCGACAATCAGAGTATTCCGGGTCATCCTCAACCTCAACTTCTCCATTTTCTTTGTCAACTGGCAGGGGTGTTTTGGGATCTGCTTCCTCTTCTTCCTCGATATCCGACTTTTAGGTCGGTTTAGCCATGAGGCATTCGTGAAAGCTTCCCTGCATGGATTTGATATTTTTTTCGAAAGCTTCGCCATCATCATCAGAATCTGTGTCGGTAGATGCAGATCCAGTTTCCGAATCCATCTTTGCTTCAATTGCTTCTAGAATAGATTCGGGTTCCGAGCTTGTCGCCTTCAGTGGATTTATCGTTTTCTGCCTTTTCCATGGAATTTTCGTCTTCCGTGTTTTCTGCTCTGATTGCACCATGGAAACAAAGTGTGACCTGGGGGTGTTCATCTCCTGAGAGGCATCAAACCCAGTCATGCTTTGGCGATATGCAGATAGTAAATCTTGGTCTGTCCCAATGTATGAATAAGTCAGATCCGTTCCGAATCCGGTGTCAAAGCCATATTCTACTCGGCATAGGACGGGTGGGATAAATTTAGTTCCACCACGGAAACCCATTGCTTCCGCCATTAAACCTATGAAAACGTTAGCATATCCAATAGGAAGGTGGGAAGTGGTAGCAGATAATCCGAATTATCCGACATTTGTATTCGAGAAATTGAAAATGGAAGTGGTAAATATCCGAATCCGAACAACATATATATGGAAATGGTAAATATCCGTATTTGTTTTTAAAAATACAAAACAAATATGGTATTGAATTTTGAACAAAATATGGATATGGAAATGGATATATCCGTATCCGAACAAAATTTTGTTAGCCAATCTTGGTATTTCTAGTACGATATGATAATTAACTAACCTAAAAGGGTAAGAAAGCGGGAAATGTGTCTTTCTCTGATTGAAATTTAAACCCTCGGTATTATATAGCCATACTTATCATTGTATCGTCTAATAGTTGACTCAATATAAGACATAAGTCTATTATTTTGTTATATTCGTATCCGTTCCGAATTGAGAAAACATCCGATCTGCATTCGTATTCGAATAACATCCGCTCCGCATTCGTATCCGACAATATCCGTGTTCGTATTCGCATTCGTTTTGAAAATATGAAAACATATGTGGGAAGGGCACTATCCGATCCGCATCTGATCCGTTTCCACCCCTGCGCAAGCACTTACCAGGTGATTCCGTGCCCGCAGATAAGATCCATTGTCGATGAAGGCGTCTGACGTTTCCGTCGAATTCTAGGCTTCCGACAGTTATTGTACTGTCGATACCGCCGAGTATTCCTGCTCGGAACGTGACTCCCGACGCTGCCGGCCCCACGGTGGGCGCCAACTATCGAGTCTTCTTAGTTAGGTTCATGGCAAGGGGTGCCATAAGCCTGCTGGTAGAGTCGTGGGTGGGAACGTAACGGAGTTGCTGGAGGCGAGGACACAGTTTCCCCAGGTTCGGTACGTCGCTACTAAGGTGTCGTTCGTACTCCTGCGATCTAACTAAATGAGGGCTGAAGCCTGAAATATACAAAGAATAATGTGAGTCTAGCGTTTCGCTATCTCGGCGAGGTTGTGCTCTCGTCGGTCTAACTTCTAGCTTCTACCTTTGATGTTGGTTCCGTCCAGCTTATATAGATAGACGAACTAGGGCTTACAGGAAGGAAACCTTGAAATCTACGGAAAGTATTCCTATTCTTGGCAAGTAAGACACTCGACTTCTTCTCCAAGTTGTATTACGTATTGGGTCGTAACCCGGGTTCTTCTAGAATCCACCTTCCTGTGCGTCAGCTTACTGGGCCGCCCAATGGATTTTGCTCTCTTACCTATGGGCCACTGTGATAATCCTTCCTTTGGCTAATGCCGGATATACCTCCATTTGGCATATATCCGATACCATGTGACAAAGGTCGTCTTATATGTCCTGCCGAGGGGAGAACGTGTAGTTATTCCAGATAATTAAACCACCTTGTGGCCAAAAGGACGGATAAGGGGGGCTTTGATGAATTGTTTTTTGCCCATTTGTGCATGTAACCATCCTCGTCAAAGCATGCTTACTATTTTACCTTGGAGCAATCTTCAAAACCCGGAGCGTCTCGTCAATATTGATGAGAGACGACCCTCCTTCTTCTTGTTGTCCCGCCCTTTCTTGCACATCCGGAAGGGATGTGTCAGGATGGCTGGGAAGGGGGATGTCCGGGTCTTCTAAAGGGGCGGAATGCTCTCTCGAAGCATCCTCCATTGGAGTGTCTGGGCGATTGCAGGGGAAGGCTTTGCTCCCCTACGAGAGGCCACCTTTTGTTTCATCCGTCCTTTCCCCTTTAAAGGAGCGGGAGAAAGACTGAAAAGACACAAAGACGGGATTAAAAGCCAGAGCTAAAGAAACTTATGCAAATAAAGAGGAAAGAATGAAAAACAAAAATACCTAGAAGTAGCGACGACAACACCATCAAGGTCGATGAATTCGACCGAGGCAACAATTTTCTTGCGCTTCCTGCCGCCGGCCGATGCAAAGCGGGCTTTTAGTGATGCTTCCTCCTCTGCAGACACAAGTTGATCCTCTGAAAGAGTCTCAAAGCATGAATAGTAATTAGAATACATTCATGTATGTAAAGTATAATCCTTTCAAAAGGCAAAAAAAAGTATGCATTACTTTGGGAGGAGTGTTCTCTGCATGCTACATTGGGAAGCTCTCAATGTATTGATTACGGGTGGCCACCAAGTGGTTCGCCCTCTTCCGGAAAAGTTTCTCCGACATTGTTGTCGAAGTAAACCGAATGGAATCTTCAGGGCCCGTGTAGCTGTAGAGAAGGCGGACGAACCGAAAGGCGAGAGGCTAGATCCTCCGTCCAAGCTAGCACAAAACAGTGTCCATCCCCGTAAGAGGCGGGGATGAAGCAACCATCTTGGCTATCCGCCTTTTTATCCTCCGAAGATCTGGAGGCAGAACCTGGACGGCGTCCAGAGCCCAGTTTTCTCTGGGAGAGGCGGAAATTTTTTTCAAAAGCCGAAATGCCAGTATCCTTTTTAGGATACAGGACACCTTGATGATAAAAGAAAGAACCCGTTCAGAATTTGACGAATTCGCTGGTTTTGATTATAGGGAACCATTCTTCCCTACCACGGCGCACGTTGAAATAAATGGTTCCACAGACGAGTGGAAGGCCGTCAAAAGTATTACGCTTCACATAGAAGAAATACCGGAAAAGTCTAACCTAGGTTCTATCCCTAGGTATCCCTCAAACAAAGCCTGAAAGACGGCAATGTAGAGGATGGAATCTTATGTGGGTGGACACCATAATAGTGGAGAACTTTAAAAAAAGGCGGAAACCCCATACCTCGAAGGATGTGGGAAGCTAGAACTACCCTTTCCCCGTCTTTGGGTTTTGGCTCTTCATCCTCGTTCTCCAGCCGTCATTTACCCTTGTGGATAAACCCGTGTTTCTCCATGCTCGGGAGAATAGCCAAGGAGGTGGTGCAGAGGCTCCAATTGTCGGCTTCCGTACCTTCTTATTCTTCGGCTCCGGAGAAAGCATCTCCCTCCGTGTCCTTGCCGATGCGAATGGCGTTTTCCTCGCCCCTGGATTCCGCGACTGGAGGCGGCGGAGCGGCAGAAGGCGAAGGCACCTCAGATCCGGCTGGGTCACTAGCGTCCCCCCCCCCCGCCGATGCGCCCACGGTGATCTCCGACGCGACTGTAGATCATTCGGAGTAGCTATTGGGGCAGCGGAAGAACTCACCTCCGTCGATGGCATGCTCATGGAGGCGGATACGGGCGCTGCTGCTGGGTCGACGGCGGGCGCAATTGGATGCGCGTCTCCGGTGGTCATAGGCGCCTGACAAAGATCTTCGGTGTCCATTACGGAAGGAAGTTTCGCCGGGCGAGAGCCGGAACAGACGATGGTGGCAGAACGCCGCTAGGAATTTATCTCTCGTTATGCTCGATGTCGCGAGGAAGGTCTCGGGTGTTTTGATCTCGGGAGAGTCGCTGTGAGTGTGGAAGATGAAATGGGAGGGGGAAAGAATGGTACTTATAGGAGTTTCTGCGTCAAGATGGCTCCAACGGCTAAATTAGACGTTGGATGCATGCCGCGTGTCCCGCTGAATATCTAGGATACGGCGCGGTGGCATAATTATGCCTAATCTCCTCGTTTCTCACGCCAAAATCTAGCAGGGATTCATTTCTTTAGTCTTTGACCAAATTTAAGCGGCGGTGACGTAAGCATGATTTTTTCGCCTACGTCACGGTCAACAGGTTCCTTCTGGGCGAAGATTGCGAAAGAAATGTCAGATCCCGGAAAGCCGGATGTGGCACGAAAATTGTTTTAAAAATAAGATTGAAGACTGAAGGCCGACTTTTCTGAATGAACAACTTCCGGAGAAAGACGAAGAATGGAGGTCTTAATTCTACTTGGGGGGCTACTGTTGGATATATGCCAATGGGGGTATATCCGGCATTGGCCAAAGGATGGATTATCAGTATGGCCTACAGGTCATGGAACAAAGTCCATTGGGCGGCCGAGGAAGCTGACGCACATGAAGGCGGATTCTAGAAGAATCCGATTACGACCCAATACGTAATCCGTCTTGGAGAAGAAGCCTGATGTCTTACTTTCCAAGAATAAGAATACTTTCCGTAGAATTCAAGGTTCCTTCATGTAAGCCCTGGTCCGACTATCTATATAAACCCGGAAGGGAGCAGCCGCAAAGGCAGAAGCTAGAAGTTAAATCGACGAGAGCAAAACCTCTCTAAGATAGCGGAAAACCTAGACTCACATTGTACTTTGTATACTTCATGATGATTTAGTGAGCTTGTAGGAGTAGGAACGCCGCCTTAGTTGCGGCATACCAAACCTGGATAAACTGTGTCTTCGCCTCCGGCAACTCCCTTATGTTACCACCCACGACTCTACCAGCAGGCTTATGGCACCCCTTGTCATGAACCTAACTAAGAACACTCGACAGTTGGCGCCTACCGCGGGACCAGCAGCGTCAGGAGTCACGTCCGAGCAGGAATACTCGGCAGAATCGGCAACACAATAACTGTCGGAAGCCTGGAATTCGACGGAAATGTCAGACGCCTTCATCGACAACAGATCTTATCTGCCGGCACAGAATGACCTGGTAAGTGCTTGCGTCCTTCATATTGGATCCGCTAACGTTTTCATAGGTTTAACGGTGGAAGCAATGGGTTTCCGTGGTGGAACTAAATTTATCCCACCCGCCCTATGCCGAGTAGAAGACGGTTTTGACGCCGGATTAAGAACGGACCTGACTTATTCGTACATTGGGGCAGACCAAGATTTACTATTTGCATATCGCCAAAGCATGACTGGGTTTGCTGCCTCTCAGGAGATGAACACCCCTAGGTCACACTGTGTTTCCATGGTGCAATCAGAGCCGAAAACACGGAAGACGAAAATTCCATGGAGAAGGCAGAAAACGTTAAATCCACAAATACTGTGGATGACCCGGATTCCGCCAATCAGGCGACAAGCTCAGAACCCGAATCTACTCTAGCAACAATTGAAGCAAAGCTGGATTCGGAAATTGGATCTGCATTTGCCGACACAGATTTCGATGATGATGGCGATACTTTCAAAAGAAAGATCAGATCCATGCAGGGAAGCTTTCACGAATGTCTCATGGCTAAACCGACTTAAACGTCGGATATCGAGGAAGAAGAGGAAGCAGATCCCAAAACACCCATGCCAGCTAACAAAGAAACGGAGAAGTTGAGGATTACCCGGAATACCCTGATTGTCGGGGGGCTACTCCCGGGTAGGGTCATACTTGGTGAGAAATGTTGTCCAAGGAGTGGACCGAGTCAAAGTCGACCGGTTTAAGTGCCCAACCGGCATATGCTGACCAACATAAGAGATGTCGGTATGAGGTATTTTGTGTATCATCTTGCAGGTGAGCATTCTCCCGGGTTATCCGAGTTATACTTGGAGAAACCGGGTTAGGAGAAGAGCTTGGTATCCCGGACCAAGGTCAATGGAGCAGCCGTATCCCTGAGATCACAGAGCAGTACAGGCGTGCCGTTCAACTTACTTGGCGGGTTTACACGGAGCGTACATGGGCACAGTGCAGAGGTATGGGCGAGGACACAACCTGTCTCTGACAGATGGGAGTATTTAATTTTCTCCTTTATTGGCTCCGCCACACCTCAAATTTATTACTACCTCTGCCACTGGTCACTTGTGGACAAACTAGCCATCATTTAAGTGCTACTTTCATTGGATGTCTCGCACGATCTTCTCATTCATCCAATGTATTTTAAATCAGTTTTCCTAAATGGAGAGTTCGAGGAGGAAATTTACATTCAGCAACCAGATGTTTTTATAGTACATGGTCAATAAGGGAAGGTGTGCAAATTGCGAGGTCGTGGTTTGTCCTTAAGCAAGTTCCTGTGGAATGAGAAGTTCGAAAGAACATTAACTACTACATGCTTTATTGCAGATGAAACTGATAAATGTATGCACTATCTCCATGGTTAGAGCAAGTGAGTTATTCTTTGTCTCTATGCCGATGACATACCGATCTTTAGAACCAACATGGAGTTGATCATGAAGCTCAAGGATTTCTTATCTTATTGTGTTGAGATGAAGGATATACGAGTAACAATTTGATGGATGAAGATCCCTTCTTTTCTTGGATTGAGGGTGCCATACATTCTCGTCCTCGTCCTATTTAATGTGCGCCGTTACGAAGATTTGAAATGTTTTCATACCCGCACTGGCAACTTACTTTTTACAAAAAAATACAGTGCATCGTCAAACACGCAAAAACAGCGTAGGAACTAGCACATAATAACTACTCTATCTAAAAAACGTGGCCAACTGGGGAATGATCCCTCCCTTGGTTTTACGTTGTTAGGTAGATGAGACTCCCGGTTTATTCGAGCGCACGCAGCCGAAGGTAGGACTCGAATCCGGGCGGCTTGGCGCGCACTCGCTGCCTCTAGCCACTGAGCTAGCACTCAGTTCTCTAGCTACTCTATCTATATCAGAATGTAATATATTTCAATGTTTTCTAGACTTGTATGTATATGTGTTTTAGTGTAAGATGCACATGTATCTTCACGCTAAAACGCGTCTAGATATGTGTAGATCTAGAGAACGCAAAAAACATTTTATATTTTGATACGAAACTAGTAGCTATATATATAGGTTGAAAGTGCATTGACTTCAACAATCGGATTACATAGGGTCCATTCTAATGACAAAACAACACACCTCAGGATATTGATTGAAGCAACAAAGCGAAATCCTAATTCCCAATACACCTCAGGTGATCTCGTCTATGCAATTCATAGATCAACAGACGTAAGGATGTTGATATGCAATTTTGACTGCCATGCATTGGTCCTGCAAAGGAGGCAAGTTGAAAGGCATCTCTGGTCAGTGTCATAACATGCAAACGTCTTAGTAAGCCATTGTATGAGCACCAATTTTTGTTGTTGGCGAAAATAACTCAGCGTATGCTGCCGAGGTGGAGAGAAATACCAAAATATTGGCCGAATCGAATTCACTTAGAACTAAATAACAAGTTCATGTAATCTAGTACAAACTATCTTTTTTGCTTCTGAATACATATACAAAATACAAGGGCATACGCAACAGTCCAACACACAAGATTAAATGATAACAGAGTGACTAGCTAATTAAGGTACGAAAAAAATATTCAAGCTGTCCATCAACAAATACACAATACAACTTCTATGTGATAAAGATAAGAGGGTTTCCCACACAAAAAAACACAGTAGGCACATTTAGCTAATTAATAGTAGAATGGATACATAAGCACTAAATACCAGACATTATAATCGGCATACAATGCCATACAGAAGCCCCCTAGATATTTGTGCACGACATGAAAGTAACTAACATATTGAAATTAGTTTTGAAGAAAGCTTACAGGGGTTGACCGTTGTTGCTTGCATCCACAAGTATGCTAACCAATCCTGCGGAATACATACTCATCTGATGTGGAATGAACATCGAATTCAATGCAGGGCCAAGCCCTGAAAATGTGGTATATTTTCCTGCGTCCAAAGTTAGTTGACGAGGCCTCGTCCGACAGCTTCACGGCAACTCTTTTAAGTATCGGAGCACATTTAAATATTAGCTTCAAGAAATCAGTCTCATGTTCATCTCCTTCGTAGCCAATGATCTCCACTTCTTCGAGAGCAGCTAAGTATCTGGTTTGGGATCTCCAGTTTGTGGAGTCACAAGGACAATTTAGTGGGCATTCTTCTTCATCCTAAAACAAAAATCATGCAAGTCTGAATTAGTACAAAATTATTTTACTAAGACAGATAGAATAGCAGAGCAGAGAATTACCACTGATCTCTGTAGGACGACCTTAAGCCTCTGCGTAGAAGCACAAATTGGATTAATCCCAAGAAGATCAGACACAAGTCCTCCAAACACATGCCCCTTTGTAGTGAGATGTATCTCCAAAGCAGAGAACTCGGCAATCATATGCTTCTCTACCTGTTGCGTAATGTTGGTCCCTTCACCGCCAAAAGTAATGCACGAGCTCTGAAAAGCACACATGCATTATTATTCACAAAAAAAAATTAGTATCCTCGGAGTTTGCAGTAAATGGGTCAGGAGAGGGGA
The DNA here is from genome assembly GCA_028641055.1 of Alopecurus myosuroides. NCBI lineage: Eukaryota > Viridiplantae > Streptophyta > Magnoliopsida > Poales > Poaceae > Alopecurus > Alopecurus myosuroides. The sequence goes on from CM054058.1 coordinate 483,879,703, forward strand.
CATACATGGCAGGCATAAAGTTGTAGCGAAGCAGGTAGCTGCCCTTGTCTCTCTGGCGTCTGTAGACTCAGCTGCATGAGCCTCCAACCGAACTCAGTGAAGGGACCGTAGAGATGGCAGCGCCACGAGACTTTCTCCAGCATAGGTGCGAAGACGGAGATCCTCGGCGCCCAGAGGTTTAGAGACACCGTCAATTTCTTGAGCAGCGGGGTAACAATGTTGACACAGCTGGAACCACTTATGCCTGTCGTTGATTCCATGACAAGAAGCTCCTGGAGCGAAGCTGAGTTGACGGTCGGGTCGTGGTGGTCGGAGTGTGCGCAAACGCGGGCAGCAGGACAGCAAGGCGTCGACGTTGACAGAGCAGCCGGACAGGGACAGTGTCTCGAGCGTGGGAAGCTCGACGCCTGCTGGCACACGAAGTTCGTCACATGGAAGGACCAGCATGATGGAGGTGGTACGGCGAAAGCAAGCCAGATCCAGGACGAGGCGGACGGAGCGACCGGTTAAACCAAAGGGGAGGTCGAAGATGAGCTCCTCTGGCACGAGACGTGCGGCGGCGCGGAGCAGGGAGTGGACGCGATGCTCAGGGACGGCCGTAGGCTGCTCGGGGACACGGATCTCGAGGAGGGAAACCGCCGGAGGTGGGCGAGAGACGCGGCCGAGCGCCCCTGTCAGAGAGCGAACCGAGACGCCGCAGAAGACCAGCGCGGGGAGACGGGTCCAGAGCTGGCCACCGTGCCACCGGCGGGAGAGGACGCTGGTGCGGGCTGCAGTGCGGACGCATCCAACGCGCGCGAGGACAAGCAGGAGCAGGTCGTCGGGGAGGGCGCTCATGCGGTCCGCTCCGCCGCCTCGGCTGCATATGTGACGCTGAACGGAACGGCGGCGACGGCGCGATCTTGACTCCATGCAAAAGCAAAACCTCTCCCAGTAATCAATGGATGGGATGGCCGTGGCGGTGGCGGCGGCGGACGGATAAAAATTTGATATACCCAACTGGGGATCGTTATTTATATTGGGAATGTATCAAAGCGTACTATAAGTTCATATCGGAAGATTTAATACTCTTTTTTTTTGCGGGCTTTAGAAGGCTCTATTTAATTGAACAGGTCCTCGCACCATCAGCCATGATCTTTACTATATATACTACGGAGTATTAAATTGGAGTTGGTGGTACGAGCCCGTCGTGGTCTGCCTCTTCTACAAAATATTACCGGTTTACCACCGTAAGTCGCCGGAAGCGGTACGCAGCGCAGGGCTTGTCTCTCCTGCCTCCTACTCGTGGTCTCTCTCAAGTCCCTAAAAAAAAACCCATGTAAAAAACGGAGTACCAGCCAATCTCACAACCCTAGGGTTCCTGAATCAATTGGCGCCGCCGCGTGATTCATGCGAGTTTGTCGTAGGTTGATCACCCGTCAAAAAACGGTCTGCCTCTGCTCCACCGTCCAATGCTTCGCCCGCCTTCGCTCCACCGTACGATCTGCCTGGATTAGAATATTACGTCTGATTGCCACCGCAAAGTGTCTGGAAGAGGTATGCAGGGTCTATCTCATGCCTCTCACTTGCCGTTTACCACGAACCGTAGTGGTTCCAGCGGCGCGGGCTCGATTCACGCCAGTAGCCGACGAAGAGAGGCCTCCGGTGACCGAATCCACTGGCCGAATGCAGGAATAAATCCCTACACATCCTTTTCCTCGTTGATGTCGCGCGAATTAAGTACTTGCTCTCCCGTCGTTGATGCCACCCGTCCCTCACCCACCCAACTCTCCGCATCCACCACACCTCTTTTCGATTCCAATTTTGAATCCCGCACGGCCGACGTCAAGCATAGCGCGCCGCCGCGGTTGATGGGGAGCCGGCTGTAACCCTAGCGCTGCCTACCGCGCCACCACCCCTCTTTCGGCTGGTCGCGGGGCGTTTGGCGGAGGCGAGATCCGAGCGCGTGCGTGCTGTGGCGGGGACTACGGAGGTTTGGAGGTGGTTTGCCGTTGCGGTGACTGAGGAGGAGAAGCGCGGCGGCCGTGGTGGGATCGAGGTTCGGTTCGTTCAAGTTAGAGAAGGGAGACTCGGCGGCGGTAGCCCTGCAGAGGAAGGAACCGTACGAAGTGCTCGGGGGTGGGCCGCTCTGCCACCGACTAGGAGATCAAGAGCGCCTTCTGCCGCATGGCGCTCAAGTAAGGTCGCCGCCTCTTCACCCTGATCCGAGCAATCCGCTGCTGCTTTCTAGGAGTACTATTTTCCGTGTTAGGATTGCCCCTTCCTCTCTGCTCTCTTTCGCTCCAATTTTTTCGGATCTCGATCCGCTTTTTTGAATCAAGACGCTTCCCTTGCCTCTCTGCTCTCTCTAGATCATCTGGTTACCAACACGACAGAGCGCCCCTTGCGGGCAGGTGGAGCAACAGAAGCTGACTACGGCAATCACAGAGGGTAGGTGAGTCAACGGACGAGTCATCGTATCCTCCCTGATTATCTTATGGATATCATGCATTTTGTGGGTTGCAGGGAGACTACACGCCCGATCATTTCCCTCCACAGCACCTCAGGGTGGCCTCGATGGTGGAGGGAAACAGAAGAGGGCTCTCGTCAAAGGCAGAGTAGTAGTAGGCGACGCCATGGACTGAAAATTGGGTCACATCGAAGTAGTGGAAGTTGGTCATGGTGAGGAAGGGCAGCATCAACATGTCCATCCTCGGTGGTTGGTGAGTCCTCTCTCTTTGAAGCACCGTATCCTCTCAATTCCCTCTCCTCCTAGCGAACCACCTCTATGTACTCCCACGACACCCTTCTCCACGAATGATGTGGGCAGTTTTTCTGTCCAAGTCTGACATTGTGGTCCATGAATCTGTTTCTCTTTATTTTTTCCTTAGATTCAAACTATAGATATTGTTTCTTGTGTCCGCAATTTCTTCAGAATTTTAGCTAGAATTTCTCTGCATCTGCAGGGACCATGTAGAGCCATGGAATTTTGACACCAAACTAATGTTATGGTTCCTTATCCTCACTAACTTTGTTGACGACTACGCCTTCTGGTACACTTCCGAGCTACGGTGCCATCTTCTTTCATCATGTGCCCCAATGGCGATGATCAACACATGGGCAACACATAAAGCCATTATCTTTGTTCGCCTGAGCTACAGCAAGAAATGCATTCAGGCCTGCCATATACCCGGAAGTGTGTCAGTCACCGTACATCCATCGCTGCCGTGCATTCATCTGCATCGTATAATTAAGTTTATCAAAATACATTACAATAACATATTAATACAGAAATGACCACAGTACATCGACAAATATTACTTTTTTATGTATCAGTTACAGATGAAAAAGATAAGTTTGTTAACCTCGGTCGAAGATACCATTTTCAGTGAGCTTATGTGTGGCTCGGGAATTTCGTCGAACACCTCGTGTGCATAATAAAATAAAACACACTAACACCCACCTCTCTCAATCCTTCAAGCAAAAAAAAAGATGGAAGGGGGGCTGGGGCAGTATATATAGGGGAAGGGGGGACATTGGTCCCGGTTCGTGGCCTGAACCGGGACCAATGCACATGCGCGTGCCACGTGGCCTGTGGCTAGGCATTGGTCCCGGTTCGTGGCACGAACCGGGACCAATATCTTGTGACGCCCCCGGGATCGGGCACTATGCAGATTTCAGCATTCCCGCCAAATCCGCATAATAACCGATTCCAGGTTGCCATTTATGATAACATTACAATAGTTCACGAATAATCCACAATTACAACAGCATCAGAAAGATACAAGAATGACTCAACGAGCCAGGGATACAACTGATACATTACAAAGATCCAACATAACAGCGGAAGGAACAAACGTCCGTCTACGGACAAGATCCAAATTGGACTAAGAGTCCTGAAGATAACCGAAGGCGTCCAATCCCTGCCCAGGCCAAGCCGGAGGGATTCCCAAGCTAACGTCGTCAGACTTCAAACCTGTTGACTGCAAGTTGGAATTTGCAGCCACGAAAGAGATTCGTGGGTCAGTACGGTTAAGTACTGGCAAGGGGGATAAAACCCATACTCACAAGTTACCGGCGTAGCCAGTCATCACCAGATACAAATACTTTAGGATCAACGGGAAGGAAGGGGTTATTGCAAATAAGCGACAACAGGCTGCACTAACCAACTACAGAGATTCTATTACTTCCAACTAGCAGAAAGGAGATAAGATCGAGTGATAGGTATCCAACTGAAAGATAACATCAAACAAACCCATCCTGGATCTCACCTCTTATCCAAAGAAGCAGTCCGAGGATAACTCACACCGTGGTATTAAAGATGAGTCAAGTTATTGTGTGAATAACCTATTACTAGTCAAGTTATTAATCATTGGGTGAAACATGATTGATCATTATGTTGAAGTTGTCCTGAGTACTTGTTAGCCAGTACTTTCACCAAGTAATCCATAACCGCGGAAAACACGGCTTCTCGAGAAGATTTACCCTGCAGGGGTGCACCATAGTAACCACACTCATGAATATCCCGCCAGATGGAATGCCTCCCACCAAGCGGGGCACTCAACACAATCCAACCCTTCTTCGCATCAAGCCCAAAGAACCTTGGGCGCACGGCTAATCGAGCCCAGAAGAAAATGGACCCTCATAGCACTCTAAGAACGTGTCCCCCTATATGCCGACTACGAAAGTTCCACCCGGGTACCAAGGGCTCGCAAGATCATGCATGCAGCAAATGGAAAACCCGAACCAAATGAGGCGATTTGGACGAGATGCGAATCGGGTCAAACTGAGGGGGAGCCCATACTCCCCAAATGCGGGTAGTGCGCTCATCATGGATCGGTAGACAAGACCCTTTTCCTATTAGGGTCGACACTAGCGGGCCTCAAAACCTCAAAGGGCCTCCCGCCGGTGCCTTATCATCAAATTATTATTATTATTACCATTAGCAATTAACAGGTTTGATTGATTCACATCGAGCCCCCAGAACATAATTAAGTAATAACAGAAAGTAACGGGTAACAGACTCGAGCAAAACAACCTAAGCAAGATAGTAAGACACCGGCTCAAGCAAAGGTTATAGGAGTGGAGGTGAGGCAATATCAGGGTTAAAGGATTCATGTGATAGGTTCGTAACAGAAACAATCTACTACTAGGGCTAGCAGAAAAGAACAACGGAAGTATCGGTAACAATTGATGAGAGGCAGCCATATGGCATCAAGTGAGTATACTTGCCTGAGATCCCGCAAGGTAGCAGAACTTGTCGTTGCTCACATCATCTCAACGTCCTATCCGGGAAGAAGCAACGAACCTCGAACAAACAACGGGATGCAACAATTACTACTACGGCAAAAGATCCAGCATGATCAAGATATGGATGCATGACAATTTAATTGATGCATAGAAATAAACTAGTTGACAAGATAAACAGATTTAAATGGACCCATATGCAATTTGAGTTGCATATGAACAGCCCATGAATTATGGTTGAAACAATTGTTTTCCGACTAATCAACAGGTGAAGGTGGATTAGCATGATGCATGGATGAGGGAAACAGCAAAATAACAACATTAGAAATAATTTAAGATAGGGTGTAGCAATTTAGAATTTTATTATTAACTTAGGGAATTTTGGGTGCCTTAAAGGGAACACACAAGTATTTGTTGTTTTCAACCATTTAAAATGTTCAAAACAAATAACAAAGTTGATATTTGAAAAGAACATCAAATTTTAGTTGGATTACATGTTTCACATTTTGAAATTGGACTTAGGATTATTTAATTATGAATTAAACAATATTACACAAGTTTTAAATGAATTAAACAAGATTTAAATTGTTTAGGCAATTTAAATTATTCAAACCAGGAAACAAATTTTATATTTGAATAGGATATTCAAAATGGTATGAAAAACATATTTTGTTTGCATTATTTGGAAATAGTATGAATTATTTATGAATTAATACAAATGGCATTTGAATTATTTGGATTTGAATTTAAATTGCATTTTGAAAATTCAAAACAGAACACAAACAAGTTATTTGGAAAGATTAGGAAATTTGGATCAGAATAGACATCAAGTTTGTATTTGTTGGTATTATAAAACCCAAGATATTGAATTTTGAAGTTTGCATTCAAATCTGCTATTTAAAGAAAAGAAACAGAAAACAACTTTAAACTTTTGTCACCGTGCACTGGGTCTACCCACACGCTGTCAGGTGGCCCCGTGGTTCACTGTGCCCGCGTGGCACCAGAGGGGCTGACGGATGGGCCCTGGCTGTCAGCGCTCGAAGTGGAAATAAGGGAAAAAAGTTGTGCCCGCGGGGAATCGAACCCACGAGCTGGGGTGTGCGCGCACGGAGCTGAACCAAATGCGCTACTGCAACGTTTGTGTTGGCTCTGGTAACTGACGAAGGAAGAGGTGTCGACGCAGTTAACTGAACACTGAACAAATCGCTGCCTTTCTCTGAACCTGACGAACGAAGCTTCGAGCGGCAGATCAACGGCGTTGCCGCGCCGGTGGCTAGGGCTCGCGGTGCGTGGAGGGTGTGCGACGTGGTGTGATGGTGCGGACGTGTGGGGAGAGGAGGGGAAGGCGGAGCAGAGGCGGAAACCTGCTGTTTGTCGCTGTAGAGGTTCAGGCGACGGGGCAGAAAAGCGACGACTTCTCCGGCACGGCGCGGTCACCGCAGCTGCTCCCAGCCCCCGGCGAGAACGCAGAGCAGTTGCTGGACGCACCGCGGTTCCATTCCCGGGGCCAGCCACTCCTCGCGGTGCCCATGGTGGCCGGGGCGGCGGCGATCTGACGGCGGCTAGGTGGTGGTTCGGTGGCGATGGTCTGCAGAGTTGCAGACAGAGGAGAGGGGTGGTGTTCGGTGGGAGAACGGCGGCGCGAGCTCGGGAGCGAGGGGCTAGGTCTAGGGTAGGGCTCGGGGTAGGTAGATATAAGGGGGGAGGAGCTCCTGTACGGCGAGCATCTGGTGGGGTGGAGGATCGATCACACGGCTGAGTTTCTGTCGTACAAGGAGGACAGCGACAGGGAGAAGAAAAGGGACGACAGGGAAAAAAAAGGAGGTGGGCTAGAAAGATGGGCTGGGGAAAAAAAGTAATGGGCTGTGGGCTGCTCTCTCTCCTTGGCTGTTATTTTTTTTTTTCTTCTATTGGTTGATTTTTTGTAAGGAATAAAAGAGGGGGAAAAAATAGAGAAGGTTTAGGGTTTAATTTTTTATGAATAATTTTTTAGTGGCTTTGCAAAACAGTAATTAAAATCAATTACCATTAACTTCAAAGTTTAGAATACTAAGTGATTTCTAATTTGTCAGTTGAATTTCAAAACAAGGTTGGGGTGTTTATTTTGATAATTAGATTTTTATTCATTTGCAAAACAATAACAACAAGGTAGTTAAAAAGGTAATTTCAACAACTTGAAATTAGTAATTGGATATTAAATGGTTAGGTGATTTTTCAAATAGGGTTTGGTTGGAAATTTGGATGTAAACAAATTTTATTTAATAACCAACAAGCAAATATACAACATTATTGAAATTAGTTTGGTTGCCAGATTTTAATTTCTTTCAAACCCATATTGAAATATGATAATTAGGAGTGAGTGGATTTGAATGCTTGGAAATTGCCATTAGGGTTTTTAACAAAAGGGAAGAAATTTTTGATTAACAGGCAATTGATTAAAACAAATTCAACCATTGAAAAACAATGGAGGGGTTTTGGTTGCAAGTTTGAAATTGGAAGTTTTTGAGCAAGGTTAAAAGTTTAAATTGTTTTTGAAATTTTCAGTGGTGATGCAAACATGGTGCAATGCAATGTGATGCATATGATGCAAGCAAACAATCAAGTAACACCCCAGGTGTTACAGACGACACCACTAACAAGGGATTGCGCCCTCGCAATCCACCTGCTAACCCGGGAGGGGAAAGAAGTTAGACTATCGATTCTTCGTGCTTCCAGTTGATCTCCTCGACACCACTAACAAGAGATTCTTGCTCGGGCTGATGACGATGTTTTTCCACCAGGAATCTTCCGATGATCGAACCTATTAGGTTAAAGGCTCAGAAAACGTCCACCCACGTGGGATCCTAACACTTTGAAAGATAGACAAGGGGAAGAATCCAAAACAAATAAGATGGGAGGGGAAATAGAATAGGGGTAAGGAGAAAACAAGAACCCTATTGAGATGTTTTTCCAAAATAGTTTAGCAGAAATAGTTTTTGACATTCTAGAAACAACGACCGTTAGCGGGGTTAACCTACAGGCTTTGCGGACCCGTTGCTTCGATAACCATTCGTATCGAAACAATCTCGGGAATCGGAACCAAGGCTCTGATACCATTTGTGACGCCCCCGGGATCGGGCACTATGCAGATTTCAGCATTCCCGCCAAATCCGCATAATAACCGATTCCAGGTTGCCATTTATGATAACATTACAATAGTTCACGAATAATCCACAATTACAACAGCATCAGAAAGATACAAGAATGACTCAACGAGCCAGGGATACAACTGATACATTACAAAGATCCAACATAACAGCGGAAGGAACAAACGTCCGTCTACGGACAAGATCCAAATTGGACTAAGAGTCCTGAAGATAACCGAAGGCGTCCAATCCGTGCCCAGGCCAAGCCGGAGGGATTCCCAAGCTAACGTCGTCAGACTTCAAACCTGTTGACTGCAAGTTGGAATTTGCAGCCACGAAAGAGATTCGTGGGTCAGTACGGTTAAGTACTGGCAAGGGGGATAAAACCCATACTCACAAGTTACCGGCGTAGCCAGTCATCACCAGATACAAATACTTTAGGATCAACGGGAAGGAAGGGGTTATTGCAAATAAGCGACAACAGGCTGCACTAACCAACTACAGAGATTCTATTACTTCCAACTAGCAGAAAGGAGATAAGATCGAGTGATAGGTAACCAACTGAAAGATAACATCAAACAAACCCATCCTGGATCTCACCTCTTATCCAAAGAAGCAGTCCGAGGATAACTCACACCGTGGTATTAAAGATGAGTCAAGTTATTGTGTGAATAACCTATTACTAGTCAAGTTATTAATCATTGGGTGAAACATGATTGATCATTATGTTGAAGTTGTCCTGAGTACTTGTTAGCCAGTACTTTCACCAAGTAATCCATAACCGCGGAAAACACGGCTTCTCGAGAAGATTTACCCTGCAGGGGTGCACCATAGTAACCACACTCATGAATATCCCGTCAGATGGAATGCCTCCCACCAAGCGGGGCACTCAACACAATCCAACCCTTCTTCGCATCAAGCCCAAAGAACCTTGGGCGCACGGCTAATCGAGCCCAGAAGAAAATGGACCCTCATAGCACTCTAAGAACGTGTCCCCCTATATGCCGACTACGAAAGTTCCACCCGGGTACCAAGGGCTCGCAAGATCATGCATGCAGCAAATGGAAAACCCGAACTAAATGAGGCGATTTGGACGAGATGCGAATCGGGTCAAACTGAGGGGGAGCCCATACTCCCCAAATGCGGGTAGTGCGCTCATCATGGATCGGTAGACAAGACCCTTTTCCTATTAGGGTCGACACTAGCGGGCCTCAAAACCTCAAAGGGCCTCCCGCCGGTGCCTTATCATCAAATTATTATTATTATTACCATTAGCAATTAACAGGTTTGATTGATTCACATCGAGCCCCCAGAACATAATTAAGTAATAACAGAAAGTAACGGGTAACAGACTCGAGCAAAACAACCTAAGCAAGATAGTAAGACACCGGCTCAAGCAAAGGTTATAGGAGTGGAGGTGAGGCAATATCAGGGTTAAAGGATTCATGTGATAGGTTCGTAACAGAAACAATCTACTACTAGGGCTAGCAGAAAAGAACAACGGAAGTATCGGTAACAATTGATGAGAGGCAGCCATATGGCATCAAGTGAGTATACTTGCCTGAGATCCCGCAAGGTAGCAGAACTTGTCGTTGCTCACATCATCTCAACGTCCTATCCGGGAAGAAGCAACGAACCTCGAACAAACAACGGGATGCAACAATTACTACTACGGCAAAAGATCCAGCATGATCAAGATATGGATGCATGACAATTTAATTGATGCATAGAAATAAACTAGTTGACAAGATAAACAGATTTAAATGGACCCATATGCAATTTGAGTTGCATATGAACAGCCCATGAATTATGGTTGAAACAATTGTTTTCCGACTAATCAACAGGTGAAGGTGGATTAGCATGATGCATGGATGAGGGAAACAGCAAAATAACAACATTAGAAATAATTTAAGATAGGGTGTAGCAATTTAGAATTTTATTATTAACTTAGGGAATTTTGGGTGCCTTAAAGGGAACACACAAGTATTTGTTGTTTTCAACCATTTAAAATGTTCAAAACAAATAACAAAGTTGATATTTGAAAAGAACATCAAATTTTAGTTGGATTACATGTTTCACATTTTGAAATTGGACTTAGGATTATTTAATTATGAATTAAACAATATTACACAAGTTTTAAATGAATTAAACAAGATTTAAATTGTTTAGGCAATTTAAATTATTCAAACCAGGAAACAAATTTTATATTTGAATAGGATATTCAAAATGGTATGAAAAACATATTTTGTTTGCATTATTTGGAAATAGTATGAATTATTTATGAATTAATACAAATGGCATTTGAATTATTTGGATTTGAATTTAAATTGCATTTTGAAAATTCAAAACAGAACACAAACAAGTTATTTGGAAAGATTAGGAAATTTGGATCAGAATAGACATCAAGTTTGTATTTGTTGGTATTATAAAACCCAAGATATTGAATTTTGAAGTTTGCATTCAAATCTGCTATTTAAAGAAAAGAAACAGAAAACAACTTTAAACTTTTGTCACCGTGCACTGGGTCTACCCACACGCTGTCAGGTGGCCCCGTGGTTCACTGTGCCCGCGTGGCACCAGAGGGGCTGACGGATGGGCCCTGGCTGTCAGCGCTCGAAGTGGAAATAAGGGAAAAAAGTTGTGCCCGCGGGGAATCGAACCCACGAGCTGGGGTGTGCGCGCACGGAGCTGAACCAAATGCGCTACTGCAACGTTTGTGTTGGCTCTGGTAACTGACGAAGGAAGAGGTGTCGACGCAGTTAACTGAACACTGAACAAATCGCTGCCTTTCTCTGAACCTGACGAACGAAGCTTCGAGCGGCAGATCAACGGCGTTGCCGCGCCGGTGGCTAGGGCTCGCGGTGCGTGGAGGGTGTGCGACGTGGTGTGATGGTGCGGACGTGTGGGGAGAGGAGGGGAAGGCGGAGCAGAGGCGGAAACCTGCTGTTTGTCGCTGTAGAGGTTCAGGCGACGGGGCAGAAAAGCGACGACTTCTCCGGCACGGCGCGGTCACCGCAGCTGCTCCCAGCCCCCGGCGAGAACGCAGAGCAGTTGCTGGACGCACCGCGGTTCCATTCCCGGGGCCAGCCACTCCTCGCGGTGCCCATGGTGGCCGGGGCGGCGGCGATCTGACGGCGGCTAGGTGGTGGTTCGGTGGCGATGGTCTGCAGAGTTGCAGACAGAGGAGAGGGGTGGTGTTCGGTGGGAGAACGGCGGCGCAAGCTCGGGAGCGAGGGGCTAGGTCTAGGGTAGGGCTCGGGGTAGGTAGATATAAGGGGGGAGGAGCTCCTGTACGGCGAGCATCTGGTGGGGTGGAGGATCGATCACACGGCTGAGTTTCTGTCGTACAAGGAGGACAGCGACAGGGAGAAGAAAAGGGACGACAGGGAAAAAAAGGAGGTGGGCTAGAAAGATGGGCTGGGGAAAAAAAGTAATGGGCTGTGGGCTGCTCTCTCTCCTTGGCTGTTATTTTTTTGTTTTCTTCTATTGGTTGATTTTTTGTAAGGAATAAAAGAGGGGAAAAAAATAGAGAAGGTTTAGGGTTTAATTTTTTATGAATAATTTTTTAGTGGCTTTGCAAAACAGTAATTAAAATCAATTACCATTAACTTCAAAGTTTAGAATACTAAGTGATTTCTAATTTGTCAGTTGAATTTCAAAACAAGGTTGGGGTGTTTATTTTGATAATTAGATTTTTATTCATTTGCAAAACAATAACAACAAGGTAGTTAAAAAGGTAATTTCAACAACTTGAAATTAGTAATTGGATATTAAATGGTTAGGTGATTTTTCAAATAGGGTTTGGTTGGAAATTTGGATGTAAACAAATTTTATTTAATAACCAACAAGCAAATATACAACATTATTGAAATTAGTTTGGTTGCCAGATTTTAATTTCTTTCAAACCCATATTGAAATATGATAATTAGGAGTGAGTGGATTTGAATGCTTGGAAATTTCCATTAGGGTTTTTAACAAAAGGGAAGAAATTTTTGATTAACAGGCAATTGATTAAAACAAATTCAACCATTGAAAAACAATGGAGGGGTTTTGGTTGCAAGTTTGAAATTGGAAGTTTTTGAGCAAGGTTAAAAGTTTAAATTGTTTTTGAAATTTTCAGTGGTGATGCAAACATGGTGCAATGCAATGTGATGCATATGATGCAAGCAAACAATCAAGTAACACCCCAGGTGTTACATATCTCCCCATGAACCGGGACCAATGCCCCCAGGCGATTTCTGTTTCCCCGGACACACAAACCGGGACCAATGCATAGCATTTGTCCCGGATTTGGTTGCAACCGGGACAGGTGCCCCCTGCTCCCTGGACGAATGGGATTGTTTCCACTAGTGGAGGGTAGCCTATTATGTAAGAGAACGGTTGTGTGAAGTGCTTCAACCCGGAAACGAGGAGGCATGCTAGCCTGAATAAGGAGCGTGCGAGTAATGTCACTGAGTGTACGAATAATGCGTTCAGCTTTACCATTCTGTTGTGAAGTGTAAGGACATGAAAAATGGAGTGTGATGCCATGTTGTTGGGAAAAAGAATGGAGAAGGGCATTATCCAACTCACGACCATTATCACACTGAATGACCTGCAGGCGTGCACTAAACTGAGTGAGCGCTAAAGCATGGAGGAAGGACAAGTGTGAGAATACTTCTGACTTAGACCGTAGAGGATATACCCAAGCATACTGAGTAAAATCATCGAGACAGACTAGGTAATATTTGAAGCCGTAAATACTCCCAAGAGGAGATGTTGTCGCACCCCGACTTCTATAGGATACTCACCGGGCCGAACTGGATAGTAGATGATTGGATTACGGGGCTTACCTGCACCCGCATCCTCTTACGAGTAGGCCAACACTTATGTGTGACAACCAAACTCTACTATCCACCGTCGATGTAAACTATCTCATAGAGATCAAGATACTACCATTGACGTACTTCATACCATTCACACATGGTACGTCAACGGCGTTAAATGAAATGATACCTCAACCTATCTCTAAGACATAAAAGATGGAAATAAGTTGCAACTGGCTCTCACTAGAGCAGAGAATAGCAAATACAATCATCCAGAGGACACATGTCCCAACATATCATCATTACATCACAGCGGAAGCATTCAAAAGGTCTGAGTACAGACAAATCCAAATAGGCCTAAGAGGCCAGGAATGAAAAGAAGACGGATCCCATCCACGTAGTCTCGGATCCTGCCCGGGTCCGCTATCTACTCGTCAACAGTCTCGTCGTACTCCAAGTAGTAGCCTCCATGGGGATCCTCGGAATCGTAGTCTGCGGAAACCACAGCCCCAAAGGGGTCAGTACATACAAGTACTGGCAAGCAAGACTCACACTTCACCAACGTGTACCCGACAACACCAGGTGCAAATGCTTTAGGTTCAACGGAAGAATAGGTGATATGAAAGATGCTGCAGCGGGCTGCACTAACCAATTACAGAGACATACGACAACTTTCGGCTAACAGAAAGAAGATAAGATAGCGTATCGTAACCAATTACTGTTAACCACCAAACAAACCCATCCAATGTTACCCCCTACTAAGGAAGCAACCCAAGGATAACTCACACAGTTGGATTAATGATGGTTCAGGTTATTGTGTCAATAAGCCTATTACTAGTCAAATTAGTATTAGTTAGGTGTAAGTTGTTCTGAGTACTTGTTAGCCAGTACTTTCACCAAGTCAACCATAACCGCGGAAAACACGGCTTCTCGAGAAGATTTAACCCTGCAGGGATGCACCAATTTGGCCGTACACGTAAGAATATCCCGCCAGATGGAAATGCACTTCCACCAAGCGAGGCACTCAACACAACCAAACTCTTCTTCGCATCAAGCCCAAAGAACCCCGTGCAATTGAGCGCACGACTAATCGAGCCCCACGAAGAAAAGGGGACCCTAATAGCACTCTAAGAACGTGTCTCCCTAAATGCCGACTACAAAAGTTCCACCCTGGCCACGGGTTCGCACCTGCATATGCATGCGGCAAATGGAAAAGCCGAACTATGAGGCAATTTGGACGAGATGTGAATCGAATCAAATTGAGGGGGGCGCCCATACACGCTTCCCACATGCGGTTAGTGTGCTCATCATGGATCAGTAGACAAGACCCTTTTCCTAATTAGGGTCGACACTAGCAGGCCTCAAAACCACGCCAGGCCTCCTGCCGGTGCCTTATCATCAGATTATTATTACCCATAACATTAACAGGTTGATTGCTTAACATCGAGCCCCAGAACATAAATAAAATATGGTAAAAGAAGTAACGGACATGAGACTCGAGCACAAGCAACCCTAAGCATGCTAGTAGGACTAAGGCATCAAGCAAGGGGTTATAGGTGTGGAGGTGAGGCAATATCAGGGTTATAGTATGACATGTGATAGGATCGGGACACAAGCATCGATTCATAAGGCTAGCAGAAATAGACAATGGAGAGTATCGGTATCCAGTGTGGAAAGGAACACAATGGTTCATGTGAGTGAATACTTGCCTGCAAACCCAGTAGCCTCGTACTGAGCTAACTCCTCAGAAGGGGTGTCGTAAGTCTCGTCTGTCTCAACGTCGTCGTCTATTCGAGAAGAAGCAAACACACAATCGAAAAGAGACGAACAATCAATAACATGGCATAGGTGCACAATCATGGGATGATGCATGGCAATTTAATTGATGCATCAAAATAAACTAGTTGACAAGATAACATGTTTAAATGGACCCATATGCAAGTTGGATTGCATATGGAAAGCCCATGAATTTAAGGTGGGATTAAATGATCTACAACTAACTATCAGGTGAAACTTGATTAGCATGATGCATGGATGAAGTTAACAAAGAGGAAACAACAAGGGATTCAATTTGATATGTTGTTTACCAAGTTTGGAGTTGTTTTTATTAAGTTGAGAAAATTGGCTTCTTAATGATTTACACAAGCATTTGTTGTTTTCATCAAGTTTAATTGTTCAAAACAGATAACAAAGTTAATATTTGAAAAGAGCACAAAATTTTAGGTGGATTACATGTTTCAATTATTGAAAAAGGAATTACAATGATTTAATTATGAATTAAACAAGTTTAAACAAGATTTAAATGAAGTTAAAACAAGTATTAATTTTAATTGAATTTTATTGGTTCAAAACATTAATTAAAATTCATATTTGAAAAGATTATGTTTTTCTGGTTTGAAAACATATTTTATATGTTGCATTTGAATTAATATTGAATTAGTTATGAAATTAACCAAATGTGGACTGAATTGTTTAAATTTGAAATTTGAAAACATTTGAATTGTTCAAAACAGAAAACAAATTATTTAAATAGGTAGAGGATTTAATTTGGTGCAGTACACATATTTTATTTGTTTTAATTGAAGTTGTAATTTAAAAGTTATTTGTGTTTTAGTTTTAGGGACTAATCTGTAAAAGAAAATGATTTAATTTAAAAGAAAACTGGTGAGAAAACCTTTTCTACCTCGCAGTGGCCCAGCCCAGGCCACTGACGAGGGGGCCCTGGCCAGCGTGGCCCGCGTGGGTGCGCGCGTGGCAACACAGGCCACTGGCAGGTGGGCCTCCTGCCTGCCCGCGTGGCAAACAAAATGTTGGGTTAATCCGCGCGGGCGGGGCTCGAACCCGCGCCGCGGATGCGCGTGCAGTGGTGCGTGCCACTGCGGTAGTGCTGCTTCGCTTGTCAGGTAAGGGATGCGCAGGGGGGTTATTCTTCAGTTAGCGTTAACTGAATTTTACAAGTTCAGTTTTCTGAACCGCGGCTGCGCTCGAAGTTCGCCGGCGTTGTGCTGCGATGCAGCAGCTGCTGCTCGTTGCGGCTGCTGTGCGCTCGGGTGCGTGTGCTAGGGTGGTGTATGTGCGTGCAGAGAGAGAGGAGGTGGAGGGCACGGTGCTCACCTCCGGTTGAAGGGGAAGCAGAGGGCCGGTGTGGAGGTGGACGGCGGCGACGGCACGGACGGCGGCGGCACGGTGGTTGCTCCTGGACGTCGTGGAGGTGTCGAAGATGGTGAGGGAACAGCGAGGGATCCGTTCCCGCTGCTAACCGGAGGGAAGGGAGGGCATCCCGGCGGCGATCACCGGAAGAACAGAGGTGGTGGTTCGGGTTTAGGTTCAGAGAGGGAAATTCGCCGGCAGAGAGAGGAAAACGGCGGCGATGAGGGAGATAGGTGGGGGCTAGGGTTAGGGTAGAGCTCGGGCTAGCTAGGGCTAGGTTTATAGGGGAGTAGGGGCAACGGTGGCCGTCTGCTCCTTCCCTGATGCGACGTGGGCACGGCAGATGCCCTGCCGTACAGGTTGAAGATGACCTCGAAGGGGTATCGGGCCGTGGGAGGAAGGTGGGCTGGGTGCAGCCCACTGGTCTGCCCACCCCCTCTGCGATTTTTTTCCTTTTCCTGTTCTGTTAGTTTTTTTTTTGCTGAAAGAAATAGGAAGAAAAGCTAGGGTTTTTGGGTTAGAAAATTTAGGGATAAATTTTATAGATTGTTTATTGCAACATCAACATTGTGCCAACTTTTGTTTTCAAAATTTTTGATTTATGTTGCTGTTTGGAAGAAATAATTAATTTAATTGAATATTTGAATTAAGTGATTAATTGAACTTAAGCAATTCAAAAGCTTGTTTAAAATTCATGTTTATTTGATACAAAATGATTGGAGTGATTTGTAATTTCCATAAATTTCAAATGGTTGCTATTTGATAATTTGATTGACTTTAGGTGAATTTGCTATTAATTGAATTATTGAAGGCAATAATTTATATGGTTTGAGCTTTCATGTTTGTTGGAAACAATTGATGTTTTGCTTTGAATATTTTTATTTGAGAATTGTAACATAACAAGTATGAACAATTTGATTTGGAAATTGGTTTGAATTTGAAATGGAAAACAACTGAAAACAGATGCAAAACAAATGCAAACAGAAATAAAGATGATGACATGATGCAAAACATTAATTAAAGCAAGAAACAAACATTATAAAGGGAGTTTTCATACTTGGGATGTTACAAAACGCCCCCCCTTGAAGGAATCGCGCCCCGAGATTCCTACTGAGAAGTGAAAAGGTCCGGATACTTCCTGCGAAGATCCTCTTCGGTCTCCCACGTTGCCTCTTTATCGGAATGATGAGACCATTGCACTTTCAAGAACTTGGTGCTCTTGTTGCGAGTCTTACGCTCGGTCTCATCGAGAATTCGAACAGGGTGCTCCTCATAAGAGAGATCTTCTTGCAGTTCAATGGAATCATGATCAACTGCATGATCTGGATCTTTGAAACACCTCTTGAGCTGTGACACGTGAAACACATCGTGCACCTTGGATAGTTTTTCTGGAAGTTCAAGACGATAGGCATTTTCTGCACGTCTTGAGAGAATGTTGAAAGGACCAATGTATCTTGGTGCAAGCTTTCCTTTCACACCAAAACGATGAGTGCCTCTGAGGGGAGTTACACGGAGATATGCTTTGTCACCAGGTGCATAGATCATATCCCTGTGCTTGCTGTCATAGTAGCTCTTCTGACGAGACTGAGCAATCTTGAGATTGTCACGAATGATGCGAACTTTCTCTTCGGCTTCCTTAACAATGTCAGGGCCTAAGAGTGAACGTTCACCAGCTCCAGACCAATTGATTGGACTCCTGCATCTGCGGCCATAGAGTGCCTCAAATGGTGCCATGCCTAGGCTTGCCTGGAAGCTGTTGTTGTAGGAGAATTCAGCATATGGAAGACATTCCTCCCATTTCATGCCAAAGGAGATACCACATGCTCTGAGCATATCCTCGAGAATTTGATTGACTCTTTCGACTTGCCCTTGAGACTGAGGATGATAAGCTGTGCTGAACAGAAGTTTGGTGCCCAGAAATGAGAAGTGAATATGCTTCCACGGTCTGAGCTTATTTCCAATGGAACACCATGAAGAGGAACAATCTTTGTTGTGTAGAGCTCTGCTAACTGGCTAGCTGAGATTGTTTCTTTGACAGCAAAGAAGTGAGCTACTTTAGTGAGACGATCAATGACAACGAAGATTGCATCGTTGCCCTTTTTGGACTTTGGGAAACCAGTGACGAAGTCCATTTCAATCATGTCCCACTTCCACTCGGGGATTTTCAGAGGTTGGAGAAGACCGGCTGTTTTCTGATGAACTGCCTTAACACGTTGACAAACGTCGCATTGAGAAACGTATTGAGCAATTTCACGTTTCATGCCAGGCCACCAATACAGTGTCTTAAGATCCTGGTACATCTTTGTACTTCCAGGGTGTATGGAGAGAGGAGTTTCATGAGCCTCCTTGAGAATGACATCTTTGAGACTTTGAATTTGAGGAACTGCAATGCGTCCTTCGAAGAACACAGTTCCCTTGTCATCAATTGAGAAGGACTTGAATTTATCCTTGCCTTCTTTGATGTGCTCTACCATCTTCTTGATTTCAGCATCACGAAGTTGTTCAGAACGAATCTTGTCCTCGAGAGTTGGACTGGCTGTCAAGCTTGCAAGATAGCCTTGAGGAACAAGACCAAGGTTCAGCTTCTGGAATTCTTCATGAAGTGGAGGCTGGCTTTCCATGGTCATGAGATTATTGCAATACGACTTGCGATTGAGAGCATCGGCCATAACATTAGCCTTGCCTGGAGTGTAAGAAATGGTAAGATCGAAGTCTTTGATCTTTTCAATCCATCTCCTTTGCCTGAGGTTTAGATCTGGTTGAGTGAAGATGTATTTCAGACTCTTATGATCGGAAAAGATTTCAGTGCGGTTACCCAACAAGTATTGTCTCCATTTCTTGAGGGCAAACACAACTGCTGCAAGTTCTAGGTCATGAGTGGGATAGTTTTTCTCATGGGTGTTCAACTGACGTGAAGCATAAGCCACAACTTGACGTTCTTGCATAAGAACTGCTCCTAGACCTTGGAGAGATGCATCACAGAATATTTGGAAAGGTTTGGTAGTATCTGGGCCAACCAGAACTGGTGTAGAAGTGAGTTTAGTCTTGAGGAGATTGAAACTTTCATCACATTGTGGAGACCAGACGAACTTCTTGTCCTTCTTTGTGAGGTCGGTGAGAGGTTTGGCAATCTTGGAGAAGTTTTGGACGAAACGATGGCAATAGCTAGCCAAGCCAAGAAAACTTCTGACTTGCTTCACCGTCTTAGGAGGTTTCCAATCAATAATTGCTCTAACCTTTTCTGGATCAATGGCTATGCCCTTGGCAGAGATGACATGACCAAGGTAAGCAACTTCGGAAATCCAGAACTCACATTTGGAGAATTTGGCATAGAGACGATGCTCGCGGAGTTTCATGAGAGTGAGACGAAGATGTTCTCCATGCTCTTCCTCGGATTTGGAGTAGACAAGAATATCATCAAGATAGACCACAACGAACTTGTCGAGGTATTCATGGAAGACAGAATTCATGAGTCGAGAGAATGTCGCCGGTGCATTGGTGAGACCAAAGGACATGACGGTGTATTCATATAGACCGTAGCGAGTGGTGAAGGCTGTCTTTGGAATATCTTCCTTTCTAATCTTTATTTGATGGTAACCCATCCTCAAGTCCAACTTGGAGAAAATTGAGGCTCCAGCAAGTTGATCAAAAAGATCATCGATACGAGGAATTGGATACTTGTTTTTGATGGTTTTCTCGTTAAGAGGACGATAGTCAACAACGAGTCTCTTTGTTTGATCCTTCTTCGCAACGAACAGAGTTGGGAAACCCCAAGCCGAGGAACTAGGTTGAATGTAACCTTTCTCCATGTACATATCGATTTGCTCCTTTAACAATTTCAGTTCAGGAGGAGCTATCTTGTATGGATGCTTAGAGATTGGAGCAGTACTTGGTTCAAGCTCGATCACGAACTCAACTGCTCTGTCCGGAGGCATCCCTGGCAATTCTTCTGGAAAGACGTCAGGGAATTCGCAAACCACCGGAACATTTTCGAGTAGAGGTAGAGGTTTTGCATCGAGGGTGTATATCTGGATGGAACTTGATTCATTTGGAGAGTAGACTATCTGGCCAGAAGGGTGGGAGAGAGTTATTGACTTTTGAGCACAGTCAATTTTTGCTTTATTGGCCTTCAACCAATCCATACCAAGAATGACATCAATGTCAGAATTTCCCAGCAACATGAGAGAAGCGAGGAATATGCGACCTCCAATTAGGATTTGATTGTCCTTACTTATCTTGGAAGTTAACATTTGAGATCCCGGGGAGTGAACAGTGATTTGATTGCTTAGTGGAACCACAATTAGGTTGTATGTTGTGGCAAAGATCTTTGACACAAAAGAATGCGATGCTCCGGTATCAAACAACACTTTAGCTGGAAAAGAGTTTACGGGGAAAGTATCGAGAACGACGTTAGTAGCTTCCTCAGCTTTGTCAATCTTGACGTGGTTCACCCTTGCGGTCCTCCCGACAGGCCTGTTGTTGGAGTTGAAGGCCTTATTCGGGGGAGCGCGCACCATTGCCTGGTTGGTGTTAGGACGAGGTGGTGGTGGAGGTAGCAGCCTCTGCGTGCACTTGTCGGCGTAGTGTCCCGTCTGCTTGCACTTGAAGCAAGTGACGACACGAGGAGGACCTGGCCTTGGCTGCCCCATCGAACCCCTTGGATCATGCATATGAGCTGGGTTGGGCGGGCGGGGAGCGAAGCCTGGAGAAGTTTGGGCGTATGGAGCCCGAGTGACAGCACCATTTGGCACCCAGATGCGGCGCTTCTGTGGAGGGGTGGTCATGTTGGAGGAGGAACCACCCTCACGCGAGTGCTTGCGAGACTCCTCGAACGCCTTGCGCCCATTCTCTTCATTGAGCGCGGTGTTAACGAGCTCCTCGAAGTCTTTGGTCTTGACATTTGTAAGGGCATACTTGAGCTCCGGGTTAAAACCTCTGCGGAACCTTGCCATCTTCTTAGCTTCAGTGGACACCTCGTCTCCAGCGTATCGAGCGAGGCGATTGAACTCATTCTGATAGCCGATGACGTCCAGCTTGCCTTGCTTGAGAGAGCAAAACTCTTCACGCATCCTTTCCATGAGACCATCTGGAATCTGGTGCTTCAGGAAGGCTTCCTTGAAACAACCCCAGGTGATAGGAATGCCAGCTCTCATAGCCTGGTAGTTTTCCCACCACGAAGCTGCCTGACCCTTCAGCAGATAGGAGGCATAGTTGACTTTGTCCTCTTCAGCTACGTGTGCAATCTCCAGAGCCCTGGCTATGTCACGGATCCAGTCATCAGCGTCCAGAGGCTCGCGTGTGGCCACGAAAGCTTTTGGACCGAGACTGAGAAACTCCTTGATACTGACTCGGGGAGCTGTCTGGTGGATGTGCTGATTAGCCTGAAACTGGGCCATCTGCGTCATCACTAGGGTCATCTGAGTCAACAGCTCCGCGATTGGCGGTGGCTCAGGCGTGTTGTTCCTTGTTGGAGGCATCCTGAATGGAAATGCATTTTAGCACAACAATAGGAAGGGATAGACTTGGCAACCGAAAGAGAGATTATTCCGACGCATGAATAGATAACCAACAGGTACATCATAAGTTCAAATACATCAGAATATCCAACACCAAAAATGGTTCGAACACGAAAGGATAACTAAACATAGCTAGGAATGGATACATCGGTACTCCCATGCTCATCACGCAGGACGGCGTCTAGGAGTTCGGCGAGAGATACGGTGCGGAGCACGCTCACGAAAGTATGTAGAACGACGATCCACGTAGATCGGAAGTGCTCTGAGAGGGACTCTAGGTGTGGTGAAGTAGATAGCGTCGTCTCCCTGTGCTCCAAAGCGGGGAATCCCAGTTTAACCAGCACCAAGGTTGAGGAGTGGACCTCTGATCGGCTCGTAACCTCCAGCATCTGGCAGACTACGCCCAAATGGCTGATCGAAACGTGCAAAGCGCTCGTCTCCAACAAAGTCTGTGGTGTAAGTCGCCAGACGAGTCAAAGCAAGCTAGAGCTGCTCCCTGACTGAAGCCAACTCCTGAGATAGTGTGGTGGCAACTGCGTCACTGTGCCTCACAAACTGAGCGGTGGTGTGCAGCCTGGAGCTATCATGCTCGAAAACATCCAAGTTGTCGTAGAGAGTGAAGTGAGCTCACTCCGAAGTGATGTAACCACGGGGGATGTGGCGATAGATAGAATCATCAAATCCCCAGTAGACAGCACGAAGGACGGTGATACTCACATAAGCTGCCTGCTGCACAGCCATATCCACTGTGGAACCTACTGCCTCAAAGCGGTGGACTACGCTCCTGCCATCATCTGACAGAATGTAGACGATAGCCTGGTAGTAGGTCTGCTCAAACTCTCGCTGGTGCTCGTAGACCTGGTACTCTGGTGCCCAATGGAACCCCAGATAAGTGACCATGTCTCTCAGCATCTCCGGATAACCGGCGGTGCTCTCACAACGAGTCATACGAACCACCTGCGGGTAGAACCTGAGATCCATCTGCAGATGATTTGGGAAGTTTTGATTAGACGCCGGTAGAAGAAACTGAAGTGGAAAGCAACAACAAGGTTTCAACGGACGATAAAGATGTTGAGAAGAACAGGATATCGAAGCAACATTCGGGAAACACGAGACCAAAACTCCTGAGATACTACGGAGAACCCATCCGGGCTTCTAGAGGATCAATATCTACTGCTTAAGGAATAGAGGATCTGCTTCCGGGGCTTACACGCCTCCGTTCTCAATCGTGAGTAGGCAACATGATAAATCATGTCACAACCACCTCCATTCCTATGGTCTAGTAGATATAACCATCCTAGAGAAACCAGGATACGTGAAAACCTAACTTGAAAGTTTAGATGAGAAGAGAAAAACAACGTTGCACTTCCTTACCAGAAAAAGGGAGGGTGGGTGGGGAAAAGAAGAAAAAGAACAGATATCCTACTCTCACGTTTCATTTTTCCTATATAGCTACAAAATAGTTTCTAGACTCAAACTGCGACCAGTAAAAGGGATCCTACAGGCAGACAGGCTCTGATACCATTTGTCGCACCCCGACTTCTATAGGATACTCACCGGGCCAAACTGGATAGTAGATGATTGGATTACGGGGTTTACCTGCACCCGCATCCTCTTACGAGTAGGCCAACACTTATGTGTGACAACCAAACTCTACTATCCACCGTCGATGTAAACTATCCCATAGAGATCAAGATACTACCATTGACGTACTTCATACCATTCACACATGGTACGTCAACGGCGTTAAACGAAATGATACCTCAACCTATCTCTAAGACACAAAAGATGGAAATAAGTTGCAACTGGCTCTCACTAGAGTAGAGAATAGCAAATACAATCATCCAGAGGACACATGTCCCAACATATCATCATTACATCACAGCGGAAGCATTCAAAAGGTCTGAGTACAGAAAAATCCAAATAGGCCTAAGAGGCCGGGAATGAAAAGAAGACGGAGCCCATCCACGTAGTCTCGGATCCTGCCCGGGTCCGCTATTTACTCGTCAACAGTCTCGTCGTACTCCACGTAGTAGCCTCCATGGGGATCCTCCGAATCGTAGTCTGCAGAAACCACAGCCCCAAAGGGGTCAGTACATACAAGTACTGGCAAGCAAGACTCACACTTCACCAACGTGTACCCGGCAACACCAGGTACAAATGCTTTAGGTTCAACGGAAGAATAGGTGATATGAAAGATGCTGCAGCGGGCTGCACTAACCAACTACAGAGACATACGACAACTTCCGGCTAACAGAAAGAAGATAAGATAGCGTATCGTAACCAATTACTGTTAACCACCAAACAAACCCATCCAATGTTACCCCCTTGTCGTGGGATAATCACGGCAGATGTTACCTGGGGTAACTGATCTTGGGGCAAGTCGACACAGGTATTCGGGAGAGGGTTTAGCTCGAAGGAAAACATGGCGAAGAGCAATCTAAGAACCGGAAAGCAACTCGCCGGCTCTCGATATTATTATACTGGATACTCGATAACAGGTGTTACAACTATGACTTGAATCTCTGGCAAAACTAAACCTAGGGGCCGGTTTATAAAGCACCCGTACACCCCTAACTTGCCCTTCAAGGCACATCTTTGAGTCCTACTCGAACTCCGCATATAAAGCCTAACTTTCCTTATCGCAACCCACAAGCCGGGTTACGCATCTCACAAGCCTTTGGGCCTTCTAGTAACCTCTTTACCCCTATCCGGGTATTGCTCAGTTCACCTCGGGCCGGATTATACCTTGAAGTGGGCCTACCGGATTACTATCCCCCCATCAGTAGTCCCCAGAATAGCCTGGGCTTCCAAGATTTACTCTTCGAAGTGCTGGCTATTCCCTGCAGAAATATTGGATACAAGAATACATAAAGATCAAGATACAATATGCTGACAAGCGGCTGGGATTGACACCCAGGGGATCAGGTAGCAACCCGGCTTTCCCTCAAAGGCTCTCCCTCAATCTTCCAGACCTGAGTCTTAATAGGAAACTTGATGATTTCACATCCTCCTCAATAACTGTCGCTGTTACTAGGAAGGAAATTCCCCCTTCCCCTTTCTCGGGATCATATTGGCCCGTTCACGGAATGCGCCTTTCAAATTTCAAAATGTCCAACCATTACTCCGCAACTCCCGGGTTTCGCCCGTTAGGATGAGTTTTTCCACCCGGTTTACTATAAATAAACCCCAGGAAGCAAACTCAACCCTTAACGGCTCACTTTCCCCATTTCTCTTCTTCCCAAGCTCAAGCTCGCAGAGTGCCACCACGGGAACCCCACGTATCTCGCCGGAGCCCATCCGCCTTCGCTTGCGCTCCGCCACCGCGCGAGCCGCTCCAGCCCCCGAATCCACCGTCAAGCCTCCGATTCGCCAGCCAACGGTCACGAAAGGACACGAATCTTGCGCCATCTGTCTCCGCAAGGCCTTACTCCAATCTCCTTCGGTAAGTCCCTTACATCCTCCAGCTTACCCTCGCAATTTCTTGGTTCTTCCTCAGATTAGATCTGGATCGAGCGGTCCGCAATTTATCGGGCCGCGCCGGATTAGCTCACGGACACTTACCATAAACGCCCCTATGGATAGGATTCATAGCTCATATTACTCCCCTAACTCCAGTAATCATTAATTTGGTCGTAATTTTAGAAATAGGATTCCCAACCTAGGCTCGGGCCACCTAAGATTTCCGCCCTTGTTCTCCTTCCTCAGAAAATCTTACTCCTCCGGCTCATTCGCAGATGGTAAGCATATAAGTATCCCCCTAACTTCTCCAAACACTTGCTTCTACGGAAAGCTCTATGGATTTCATAAGGTCACTTGATACCCGGACAAACCATACTCGACCCAGCGAGGCAATAGCCGGATTATGTTCAAATTGCGGGTAACCGCTTTCCTGCTAACTTCCAAGTTTTTGTTCCTTACGTCTTTTTCTTCAATGCTTTACCAGGTCAACCCCATGGCACCCAAGAGGCAGGGGAAACAGCCGGCCAAGGCTAGATCCACAAACTCCATATCAGCCAATTGGGGGAAGTCCTCCGTCACCAAGGCCAAACTGGAGGAGTTGGTCGAGCTTGGAACCCTACCTCCACAGGAGTCTATCCACTGGCAAGTGCCAGGCAATGAAACCCGGCCTTCTCCAGCGACGGATGAGGTAATATGTTTTGTTGAGCATGTGACCCGGGGCTTTAGGCCTCCCGGTCACCCCTTCTTCCGTGACGTCCTAGACCATTACAACCTCCGTATCTTCGATATAGGTCCAAACTCCATTTTGAACATCTCCCATTTTATCGTTCTTTCCGAATCTTACTTGTGCACTCCGCCAAGTCTAGCCCTCTTCGTCGAACTTTTTCAGTGCAAGCCGTGTCGCGAAAGCGGCGACGGCGCACTTCTCACTTGCGGCGGGGTTTCTATCCAGCGCCGCAAGAACTCCCTGATGCCTCCTATTTCTCTCAATTCCCACGTAAAGCACTGGCAGCTTTCGTACTTCTACTGCCAGGATACCTCTCCACCCGGTGAAAAGAAGTTGCCGGGTTACTCGGAGGGTCAACTTGACATCTCCGAGAAATTCAACGCCTTCGCTTCTGATTCGGACAGAGAGGCGATCTTGCCTTTGTTAGCTAGGATCTCCATCTTGTCCGCCCGAGGCCTCATCGGGCTAAACCTGGTGAAGACCTGGGTTAGCTTCCGTATTCAGCCAAACTCCATTCGTGAGAAGCTGATGTGCGAATACTCGGGTCAAACCACGGACCCAATCCGATTCTCTACCCGCACCCTTGCTCCAGGTGACATTAACAAAACAATTAAGGGTTTCTTGACAGAGAAGCTCGAGGTAATCCGGGGCATAGCCGGATTAGAACCTTTTACCCTCGAGAATCCAACCCCCGCAGTAAGTTTTCCACCTTTTGATTTTGACTTCTAACAACTTACTTTTATTCGCTTCTCTTGACTCGATATTAATCACTATCCTGGCATCTTCTCCTCAGGCCGATGATGACTTCTGGACAGTCGATACCCCTCCTAATTCCGAAGACGGGGAGGAGGAAGACGACGTCATTGACTCGAATGAAGGTACATACCTGATTCCCTTGCACACGTTATATCCTGCCTTTTCTTCTTCTTCATGCTGTAACTCGGATATTTTTCAGAGCGAGAGGACCAAAGCGAAGAAGAAGAATCGGACAGCAGGGGCGGGCCCACCAGCGAGGAGGAAGAGCTGGAACCGACCACCAAAACCGGAACAAAGAGGAAATCCCAGAGGATAGCCCTCCAGGTTTTTACTTCATATCCTTACACTTTGGTTTTTTGTTCCCATAACGTCACTCCGGGGCTAACACCATTTCCACCCCTTTTGATCATAACCGAAGGAGCCACCCGCGACTAGGCGCCGAGTAACCCGGAATCATCCGGGCAACGAGACCCCTAATCCGGTCGCTTCGCCGCCCCCGGTTCAACATCCTGGTATTTGTTGTAAACAAAATTTCTTTCCGGTCACTCCTTTGTAACGTAATCCCAGACTTTTCTTGCCATTTTTCAGTCTCTTCCGGGTCTAGTGACGGCTTCCCCTCGAACTTCCCGGTGAACACCGGGTAAGCGCCTTTTCCTGATATTATACCGAGCTTTCATCCCTTTTTTCTTTTAACCAGAGATTAATTGTGCCTTTGCACCTTCTTCAGAGCCACGGTTATTAGTAGCGACCAGGAGGACACCGAGGCTAAGGTCCGGGTCGAGAACGAGCCGGCCGACGATGCCTTCACCACGGCTGGCAACGAGCAAGTGTCGCCATCGGAGCCAGCTAGGCATGACGCCGAATATCCAACCGCTTCACACGCAGACGAGAAGGAGAAGGGAGCAGCTTCAAGCGCGGGAGGGGGACCAAACTCCGACATTCGGATGACCCGGGTGCCACCTCCTGTTACAAGAAATGCTCCTTTTCCCACTTTCCAGGTATCCGAGCCATCTAACTCGGATAACGCTGACTTTAACCAGCTGATGAGCGCTCTTCTTGCCATGAAAGCTTCAGAAGGGACTGTCCTAGAACGTATGGCTGCAGCACATCAGGTAACTTTTACTTGATGCTCCTTATTATACATCCAGTCCCCAAGTCCCGAGTATAATAAAAAATTTTTTTTTTTTAATTATCCTCGGTACTTCGCATAATACTTTTCGGTAATCACTTCCTCAGATGAAATACTATCGTGACACCCGGCTTATAGCTTTACCCGGCTTTTGCAGGCAGAGATTTCTCAGTCAGATGAAGCGTTACTTAAGGCTGAGCAGCTCCTGCTGGCTGAAGTTAAGCGTAGGGAGGCCCTTGAAGCGGAGATAAAGACTTTGAAAAAAGATGTCTCCACATACAAGAAAAAGTACAATGCTGCCCAGTCCTCGCTGAATAACCTGTCGACTCAACTTACGGACACTTACCGTATCTTGCTAAGTAAGTTTGCTATTTGCGATTAATTTGCGTATCTCTATCTTGCCGCCAATATTACTGATATGCTTTTGCATGTTTCGATTGCAGGTGCTAATCTTGCTACTCCGGAGGAGAATGCCATTACTCAAGTTAAAACTCTGAAGACTATGCTCCGGACGTTTTTTTGCCGGCACGAAACTTTTGCTGGATGCTATCAAGTGGCCTTCTGAGGTATACCCGGGCGAGGGGACCCTTATACAGGCCTTTTCCACAGCACCTGGATGGATTGAAATACTGAAGCGTTCGTCCTGCCGAATTGGGATGACCCGGGCTTTAACGCTGGCGAAGGCTTATTTTCCAAAGCTTGACCCGGCGAAGATAGCATCCGGGTTCCCAGAGTTTAAAGCTGACGGATCCAAATTCAAGCCCCAGGATTTCAAAGCTATACAATCTGCGGTACGTCCTTCAGCCACAGCTTTGGCCGACAAGATGGATCTAAGCACGATCATGAGCTCGTATGATTCTGAGGGCAAGGTTGTCCTGGTGGAGGCACCCCCCCCCATTGATATGTTGGACAAATGGTCGACTGGTCTGGCCAGGAGGAAGGAAGAGGCTGCAAAGAGGGAAGCAGAGCTGGGCGTAAAGCCGTCTACCTCTACCCCAGCCGTGCCTCCGCCTGTTCGTCCAGATGTGAAGAGCCCGGGTAAAACTGCTGGCAAGGCCAAGGAGCAAGTCCAAGACTTAGACCCGGAGGACCGCTCTCAGGACGCCGAGTAGGACGCTGCCTAGTGCTTTGCGTTTCTCGAGACTGCCATGATGATTTTTTTTTTTTGCGGTGCGCCTGTGCACCATTGATGCTGATACTATGACTGTATGCTTGTTAACTTATGATAACTCTTTGCCTCCCCTGGCTTTTGATAATCTCGATCCTTGTGTTACTTATAAGCTTATTCTCGATACTTCGAACTCTTGTTTTCAATTTCCTTTTGAGACTCGGCTAACCGAGTATCGTAGGTTTTGATAGACGAACTTTTCTTTAAGTCCCCAATACTCGGAAATTAAGGATTACAGACTTTGGTAGTTAAACAGTTTGTTTCTGTTTCGAAGTCCCCAGTCCCCATGACCCAAAGTACGAGCTAGGGGGGCGTGGCCTTTCTCAGATGACATACTGCTATTTACCAAGCTGAATACCGATAGTTGTTTTACATAAATACTGAAGTCATGCTTAATACTTGTTGAGCTTCCGGCTTTTCTAGCCTTATACTCTGCATGGACTTGTGGTTTAGATGACCCTTTTGATTATCTTGTACTGTAAGCCGGCTTTCGCGTGGATACCATGTCGTTGCATCTATACGAAAAACAAGATCAAGCAAGCCACATTGGGCTGCATAGTTTGATTGTAATCGTACGTGAACAGATCATGCCACTTTAGTGCGAGTCACATCGAGCTTAAGTAAGAATAACCAAGAAATTTGGCTCCTTTGTCCAGTTATAAGATTGCAGCTGTACCCGTTTTTTCGAGTAATCAGCCCCCATAACTCATAGGCATCATGGCCGGGTCTCCGGGTTTTGTGATTACTTCTTGAAGCAGATCACCCCCCGGAGACCTATATTCATGTAATGTATTTCGATGATACTGATGTATTGATAGTAACAATGTTACTTACTTGTAACTGAAGCAAAGACCATGATAAGACTCGAAACCATCTTCTTTTATTGATAAAAATTTCTTTTTTTTGAATCAGCAGGCCGCCTCATTAAAAACCTTCCAGTCCCCTTAGGTACCCTGGATAGGAAAAGAGTGCGTATGAAACCTGCCGCCCATTACACTGCTTTAGTTATTCTCGAGAATCGGCCTTGCGTTGATACGGCCGATGCACATTCTCCACTTGCTATGCCCTTTCGTAATGAGTACCGGATTTGCTAGCCAGTCCGGGTATATCTTCCTTGAAACGTGATCAACTGCGGATGGAGGTACGTCTTCTTCTTCCCTGCTGAGAGTTTTGAAAGTATTGCTCCTGATGAAGCCTACCATCTTAGGGTTTTGTTCTGCCCTAACTTTTGCTTTGTCCCCCTCAGGGGTTGGCTTTTTTGACGTTGTCCTCTCTTCTAGGTCTACCTGAGAACGGTAATGTTTGAGCTCTTCCTTCCTGCAGGCTTGCTCGGCCATTGCCGCGTCTCCCTCATCGCACTCAGCTGCTATATCCCGGTTTCCGTGTATTGTAATGGTCTTCTTGGGACCCGGGATTTTCAGTTGTAGGTACACATAACACGGTCTTGCCATGAACTTGGCATAAGCCGGCCTTCCAAACAATGCATGATAAGGACTGCGCAACTTTACTACCTCAAAGGTAAGCCACTCGACTCGATAATTATCCTTTGACTCTCCAAAAGCTACTTCCAGTGCCACCTTTCCTTCAGGGCATGCTGAGTGACCCGGCACTATCCCGTGAAAAACTGTTGTACTCTTTTGCAGCTGCGATTCCTTTAAGCCCATTCGCAGAAAAGTTTCCCAGTACAGGATATTGATACTACTTCCTCCATCCATCAAGACTTTTTTCAGCTCGTAGCCGTTGACCTGTGGTGCCACTACCAAAGCTAAGACTCCCGGGTGATCAACTCTATCCGGGTGATCCTTCCTGCTCCATGTTACCTCTTGTTCTGACCACCTCAAATACCTTGGAACAGCGGAAGAGACCGAATTAACTGCTTGTTTCAGTATCTTCTTATCCTTGTTAGAGCCTCCTGTAGTGTGCACATGATATTGACCCAGCTGTTTGGGGTTAGCTTGAAAACCTCCTGCTCCATTTTGATTGTTACCTTGATTTCCGGCTGGCGGATTGCCGGCTGGGGACGGCCCGTTACCCAAGTTTCCACCTAGACCCGGACCTCCTCCCCGGCCCGCACCTCGCATAGCTCTGTTCACTTCTTCGTTCTTCCACCTTTGTAAGTCGGCACATTGCTCTAGTGAATGATTGGCCGGCTTGCCATTCCTGCTATGCTTCGGGCACGCCATCCTAAATATGTCCCAACTGTTGCTTGGTCTTGGAGGTCCTTGGTAGTGTCCCCCATTGTGATTCCCAGTATTAAAATTCCCTTCGGATCTAGGTCTTGAAGACCCGGCCTCCGTGTTGGCTACAAACTCGGAATTCCCGTCGAACGGGCGCTTGTTTTGGCTACTTCCATTATTGTTTGGCGCCGACCCATTGCCGGTTTTCCCGCTGCTACTTGCGTTTGCTTTTGCTTTCTTGTCGTCAACTTCCTCCTCTGTGGTATCCGTTGCAGCGTGTTTGTTGCACGCATCCATTAACTCTCCCATTGTAACCTCCGCTGCATTCCTACTAGATTTCATGCGAGTTAGCTTTTGTACTAAAGGAACGTACTTACATGTTTTTGCCATAGCTTGTAGCGCGTCCTTAGGCTGGATATCCGTAGACGAGTGGAGTATCTCCATAACCCGGCGTACCCAGCTGCGTGCCGATTCTCCTTTCTTCTGAACGCATCTTTCTAAATCATCAATAGTAAATAACTTTCTGCATGTCCCATGAAAGTGCTTGATGAATGCGGTCTTTAGCTCCTCCCACGATTTGATCGATTTTTCCGGTAGGTTGGTGAACCATAACTTTGCTGCTCCCTCTGACATCATTAAGTACATGAACTTGGCTTGGAGGTTCTCGGATGCGTTGCGAATTGACATTGCCATCTCATAGCTGCTCAGCCACGTTTCTGGATCCATTGTTGGCTCATAATTTACTACTTTCCCCGGTTCTTTGAACTTCTCCGGGTAAGGTTCTGCTCTGATATCGTCCGAAAGGCACTTTGGTCCCGCAAGGGTGGTTGGGGCCGGTCTTGCCCGGGAAACGCGTGACCCGGCTGGGGGTACCGCGGGGTGCGGCACCACCGGTAACTCGTGCGCTGCAGACCCGGCCCCGGCTCTTCTGGCTCTGGAACTGTCCACCACCGCCTGCGCTGCTGATACTACTGGTGCTGTCTGGATACGCGGTGGAGGCGGCATTTGCTGCTGCTCTTCCCTTCGTTGTGCCGCATTCGTTTGAACATGGCCCTGTTGCTGGCTGGCGTACGGCGTCCCATGCATCCCGCTCCTATGATCCGGATAATTGGCTTGCTGTGCTACCGCGGTGTGTAGTAGATCGATTGCTCGTCGGGTTCCTTCCGCATGAGGCGAGTCTCCCACAGGGATCTGGTTTAATGCGAGCGTTGCTGCGTACACGTTGTCCATGGGATTGTTGTAATGACCCGCTGGTGTGCGGAATCGTGATGGTGGTGGCGGCATGGTATTGCCGGCTATCACCCCTGTCGGTGGCAGAGGTAACCCGGCTGGCGCGTTTACCGGATGTGCTCCCGTTGAAAGTCGCGGTATGGTCCCTTGGTTCGTCGGTGGAATCGGCTGATCTTGAGGCGTAAACACCAGGGCGGTCGGGTTAATAACCCCTCCTGTTGCCGGCAGCATAGTTCGGTGTCTTTGGTGCATCCTTGTCGTTTCCTCCCGGAGCCGGGTCTCTCGGTCATCCAATTCGCGCTGCCGTGCGACCATCCCCTGCCTTTCTGCTTCCACTTGCCTTCTTTGCTGCTCCAATGCACGACGAGCCACGTCCAGGTCTCTTACACGCTCCGCAGCGTTTTCCGGGGTAATAACTGTGGCCAAGACCGTGGGGTCCAAAATCAAATTATTATCAAACAGAGCCGGGTGACGCGGGTTTGAGGGGCCCGCCCCCGGTGTCCGGTTTGCTTGGAACCCGAACATATTTGCGTGTCGCTCCTCGTCTGCTGGGCGACTGGTGACAGACGCCGACTCTCCATCGACCTGGGCCAAGACCGGGTCAACTGCTCCTTGCTGCTGGGCTGCTGCCTGAACCGCCCCGGCTGGCGCCGCGGCCGCGTTTTCTTGATTGAGATTGGTCGCGGGAGCCGCATAAACTGCAACCCGGCGCATGATGCCCGGTGTAGATTCGTATTGTTCTTCCTCGCTGTTTTCCTTTTCGTATCGATCCTCCAATAGATCCCGTATGGACTCGGTATCATCCTCCCTCTCTATCTGACCCGTCGTTCCAATCGACTCTTCTTTTTCCGATCGGACATACGTGTCTTTCCCTGACACAGAGTCAGATCCAATATTATCACAATTCGAACTGGAAGTACATACCATACCGATGAAGACGTTGATGCTGCCGACCGTCACGATGGATCCGGTTTCGAGATGATCCGACTCTGGCCCCCAGCCAGAATCGTCCACCATCTTTTCTCCTTTGCTGTTGACGTAGATTTCTCCGACGATGAGGTTCTTGATGCTCTTCCGAGCTTCTCCCGTGATGTAAACACCTTTGGACGCAGGCCCCACGGTGGGCGCCAACTGTCGTGGGATAATCACGGCAGATGTTACCTGGGGTAACTGATCTTGGGGCAAGTCGACACAGGTATTCGGGAGAGGGTTTAGCTCGAAGGAAAACATGGCGAAGAGCAATCTAAGAACCGGAAAGCAACTCGCCGGCTCTCGATATTATTATACTGGATACTCGATAACAGGTGTTACAACTATGACTTGAATCTCTGGCAAAACTAAACCTAGGGGCCGGTTTATAAAGCACCCGTACACCCCTAACTTGCCCTTCAAGGCACATCTTTGAGTCCTACTCGAACTCCGCATATAAAGCCTAACTTTCCTTATCGCAACCCACAAGCCGGGTTACGCATCTCACAAGCCTTTGGGCCTTCTAGTAACCTCTTTACCCCTATCCGGGTATTGCTCAGTTCACCTCGGGCCGGATTATACCTTGAAGTGGGCCTACCGGATTACTATCCCCCCATCACCCCTACTAAGGAAGCAACCCAAGGATAACTCACACAGTTGGATTAATGATGGTTCAGGTTATTGTGTCAATAAGCCTATTACTAGTCAAATTAGTATTAGTTAGGTGTAAGTTGTTCTGAGTACTTGTTAGCCAGTACTTTCACCAAGTCAACCATAACCGCGGAAAACACGGCTTCTCGAGAAGATTTAACCCTGCAGGGATGCACCAATTTGGCCGTACACGTAAGAATATCCCGCCAGATGGAAATGCACTTCCACCAAGCGAGGCACTCAACACAACCCAACTCTTCTTCGCATCAAGCCCAAAGAACCCCGTGCAATTGAGCGCACGACTAATCGAGCCCCACGAAGAAAAGGGGACCCTAATAACACTCTAAGAACGTGTCTCCCTAAATGCCGACTACAAAAGTTCCACCCTGGCCACGGGTTCGCACCTGCATATGCATGCGGCAAATGGAAAACCCGAACTATGAGGCGATTTGGACGAGATGCGAATCGAATCAAATTGAGGGGGGGCGCCCATACACGCTTCCCACATGCGGTTAGTGCGCTCATCATGGATCAGTAGACAAGACCCTTTTCCTAATTAGGGTCGACACTAGCAGGCCTCAAAACCACACCGGGCCTCCTGCCGGTGCCTTATCATCAGATTATTATTACCCATAACATTAACAGGTTGATTGCTTAACATCGAGCCCCAGAACATAAATAAAATATGGTAAAAGAAGTAACGGACATCAGACTCGAGCACAAGCAACCCTAAGCATGTTAGTAGGACTAAGGCATCAAGCAAGGGGTTATAGGTGTGGAGGTGAGGCAATATCAGGGTTATAGTATGACATGTGATAGGATCGGGACACAAGCATCGATTCATAAGGCTAGCAGAAATAGACAATGGAGAGTATCGGTATCCAGTGTGGAAAGGAACACAATGGTTCATGTGAGTGAATACTTGCCTGCAAACCCAGTAGCCTCGTACTGAGCTAACTCCTCAGAAGGGGTGTCGTAAGTCTCGTCTGTCTCAACGTCGTCGTCTATTCGAGAAGAAGCAAACACACAATCGAAAAGAGACGAACAATCAATAACATGGCATAGGTGCACAATCATGGGATGATGCATGGAAATTTAATTGATGCATCAAAATAAACTAGTTGACAAGATAACATGTTTAAATGGACCCATATGCAAGTTGGATTGCATATGGAAAGCCCATGAATTTAAGGTGGGATTAAATGATCTACAACTAACCATCAGGTGAAAGTTGATTAGCATGATGCATGGATGAAGTTAACAAAAAGGAAACAACAAGGGATTCAATTTGATATGTTGTTTACCAAGTTTGGAATTGTTTTTATTAAGTTGAGAAAATTGGCTTCTTAATGATTTACACAAGCATTTGTTGTTTTCATCAAGTTTAATTGTTCAAAACAGATAACAAAGTTAATATTTGAAAAGAGCACAAAATTTTAGGTGGATTACATGTTTCAATTATTGAAAAAGGAATTACAATGATTTAATTATGAATTAAACAAGTTTAAACAAGATTTAAATGAAGCTAAAACAAGTATTAATTTTAATTGAATTTTATTGGTTCAAAACATTAATTAAAATTCATATTTGAAAATATTATGTTTTTCTGGTTTGAAAACATATTTTATATGTTGCATTTGAATTAATATTGAATTAGTTATGAAATTAACCAAATGTGGACTGAATTGTTTAAATTTGAAATTTGAAAACATTTGAATGTTCAAAACAGAAAACAAATGAGTTAAATAGGTAGAGGATTTAATTTGGTGCAGTACACATATTTTATTTGTTTTAATTGAAGTTGTAATTTAAA
Source organism: Alopecurus myosuroides (assembly GCA_028641055.1). Lineage (NCBI taxonomy): Eukaryota > Viridiplantae > Streptophyta > Magnoliopsida > Poales > Poaceae > Alopecurus > Alopecurus myosuroides. The sequence continues at coordinate 483,915,607 of CM054058.1, forward strand.
AGTTATTTGTGTTTTAGTTTTAGGGACTAATCTGTAAAAGAAAATGATTTAATTTAAAAGAAAACTGGGCAGAAAACCTTTTCTACCTCGCAGTGGCCCAGCCCAGGCCACTGACGAGGGGGCCCTGGCCAGCGTGGCCCGCGTGGGTGCGCGCGTGGCAACACAGGCCACTGGCAGGTGGGCCTCCTGCCTGCCCGCGTGGCAAACAAAATGTTGGGTTAATCCGCGCGGGCGGGGCTCGAACCCGCGCCGCGGATGCGCGTGCAGTGGTGCGTGCCACTGCGGTAGTGCTGCTTCGCTTGTCAGGTAAGGGATGCGCAGGGGGGTTATTCTTCAGTTAGCGTTAACTGAATTTTACAAGTTCAGTTTTCTGAACCGCGGCTGCGCTCGAAGTTCGCCGGCGTTGTGCTGCGATGCAGCAGCTGCTGCTCGCTGCGGCTGCTGTGCGCTCGGGTGCGTGTGCTAGGGTGGTGTGTGTGCGTGCAGAGAGAGAGGAGGTGGAGGGCACGGTGCTCACCTCCGGTTGAAGGGGAAGCAGAGGGCCGGTGTGGAGGTGGACGCCGGCAACGACACGGACGGCGGCGACACGGTGGTTGCTCCTGGACGTCGTGGAGGTGTCGAAGATGGTGAGGGAACAGCGAGGGATCCGTTCCCGCTGCTAACCGGAGGGAAGGGAGGGCATACCGGCGGCGATCACCGGAAGAACAGAGGTGGTGGTTCGGGTTTAGGTTCAGAGAGGGAAATTCGCCGGCAGAGAGAGGAAAACGGCGGCGATGAGGGAGATAGGTGGGGGCTAGGGTTAGGGTAGAGCTCGGGCTAGCCAGGGCTAGGTTTATAGGGGAGTAGGGCGACGGTGGCCGTCTGCTCCTTCCCTGATGCGACGTGGGCACGGCAGATGCCCTGCCGTACAGGTTGAAGATGACCTCGAAGGGGTATCGGGCCGTGGGAGGAAGGTGGGCTGGGTGCAGCCCACTGGTCTGCCCACCCCCTCTGCGATTTGTTTCCTTTTCCTGTTCTGTTAGTTTTTTTTTTGCTGAAAGAAATAGGAAGAAAAGCTAGGGTTTTTGGGTTAGAAAATTTAGGGATAAATTTTATAGATTGTTTATTTCAACATCAACATTGTGCCAACTTTTGTTTTCAAAATTTTTGATTTATGTTGCTGTTTGGAAATAATTAATTTAATTGAATATTTGAATTAAGTGATTAATTGAACTTAAGCAATTCAAAAGCTTGTTTAAAATTCATGTTTATTTGATACAAAATGATTGGAGTGATTTGTAATTTCCATAAATTTCAAATGGTTGCTGTTTGATAATTTGATTGACTTTAGGTGAATTTGCTATTAATTGAATTATTGAAGGCAATAATTTATATGGTTTGAGCTTTCATGTTTGTTGGAAACAATTGATGTTTTGCTTTGAATATTTTTATTTGAGAATTGTAACATAACAAGTATGAACAATTTGATTTGGAAATTGGTTTGAATTTGAAATAGAAAACAACTGAAAACAGATGCAAAACAAATGCAAACAGAAATAAAGATGATGACATGATGCAAAACATTAATTAAAGCAAGAAACAAACATTCTAAAGGGAGTTTTCATACTTGGGATGTTACAGATGTTAACAAATCAGAGTGAATTATTTGAAAGGGAGTTGTGGTTACACGATTGGTGGAAGAAAATGGAAGGCGAACATGTCGACCTAACTGACAAGCATGACACAAGCTAGTTTTATTCTTTTCCCTATGAATAATCGAAGAACGAGCTAATGACTCCATGACGGGCCGCCCGGGATGACCTAGCCGATGGTGCGAGAGTGATGGGTCGACGACGAGGAGAGCATAAGGCCGAGTGGTGGACAAAGGGCGGAGGGAGTAGAGAGCTCTGAGGCTATTGCATCTGAGAATCTCGCTCCTAGTGAGGAAGGTCCTTCACAGAAAAACCAAGGGGATCAAATTCGATGGAGACACGATTATCTGTGGTAAACTGACAAACTGACAATAGGTTTTTGACTATGTTAGGAGCAACTAAGACATTACGAAGGTAAAGTGGACGTGAATTAGTGGAAATAGGAACACGTGCATGTCCGGTACCGATGATCGAAAGGGTAGAACCGTTACCGACAGCGACATCACGGCGAGAGGAGGAGGGGGTGGACACGGAGGTGAGCATACCGGGATCGTACGCAAAGTGGAAGGAGGTGCCGGTGTCCATCACCCACTCCCTGGTGGGTGCTTGCAGCCCCTTGGTCTGGAACTGTTGCATCAACGCAGTTCGGTCCCACGAGGTGGTCGACGGTGCCGATGATGACGAAGCCGGAGCACCGATCCCATAGGTGGGCTGCGGAGGGGCGTAGCCGTAGCCGTAGGGGGCAGGTGCGACGCCGTACGGGCTGTGGGCGTAGAACGCATGCGGTGATGGGGCGTGCCTCGGCACGAAGCTGGGAGGCGGAGCAGGGGTATACGACGGCCGGCCGAGCAGGCCCCCTTGGACGTAATGGCACCGTTCCAGGGGTGCTGCGGGGAAGGCCAAGTAGGAGGGGCGGCCGACGAGACCGCAGGGGGCGCGGGAGCCTAGGTGGGCGCGACCTCCTTGGTGGCATTGGCGGCGGTGTTTTTCTTCTTTTTTCCCTTGCCGGGGCCCTTGCCAGGGTTGTCGGTGGTGGTGTAGAGAGCCGTGTCCGTGTTGCGGGCGCGGCGATTTTTGCGCTTCAAGTCTTGGAGCGCGAAGAGGGAGCGACAATGCGCGAAGGAGATCCCGGGCATGAGAGAGATCAGGTCGGCGTCAGACTCGTACTGCTCGGAGAGTCCGTTGAGGCAGTGGATCACCATCTCGGCATCATCAACAGGTGCGCCGAGATACGCAAGTCCATCGGAGAGGGACTTGACCTTCTGAAGGTAGTCGGCCATGCTCAGCTCGCCCATCTTGACATCACCGAGCTCGGCCGTGAGGTGGAGCTGGCGATTGACCTTGTGGTCGTTGAAGAGGCCGTTGATGTTCTTCCAGAGATCGACGGAGAGAGGGTCGTCACCGGGCGTCATGACCGCGTCGAGGATGCTGAGGGAGACCGATCCATAGAGCCAAGAGACCACGGTGGCATCGAGGAGAGACCACTCCGAGGTCGGTGAAGCAGGGGCGTCGACGTCGAGGTGATCCAGGAGGGCGTACTTGCGGCAGGCGGCACGGAAGAAGGTGCGCCACTAACGATGAAGGCCGGTGTCAAGCGCGAGCTCAACGGGGACATGCCCCTTGATGGAGTGCAGGCCGACAACCTGGGAATGGAGCGAGGTCAGATGTAGGGTCCGTCCTACGAACCACTATTCAAGGACACCCGAGATATGCATACATTCACGATCCCAGGAATTCAGTCGTGAACAACATAGGTACACAGATACCCATTACACGGTTGCATAAAACACTTACAAAGAGACATGGTCACTTGACCAAGCCTACACGGATGCCACGTAGGGAAACACACAACTCACACAGCGGAAGACTAAACACACACATAACGAGGTAGAGCCCAAGTCACGCCTTAACCTACAGGCTGCTGACCAGGAGACGATCCTAGTTCGCAAAGCCATCAGCTCCGTACTCCTCGTTGTTGATCTTCTTCTGAGACTCCTTCTCAAAGTCTGGCAAGTAGATACCAGGGGCGAAACCATATGAGTACGTTTGAATGTACTCAGCAAGACATTCATCATGTAACTTACCAAAAATGCAAGTATGTTTATATGGTGTAATAGGTAGGCTATAAATAGGGTTCACTATCAATGGTGTTCATATAGGATGACACCACAGTTGTGGTCAGGTTAATCCGTATCTTCGTCGAAGAAGATACTTCAGAAGAAAATAATATAGTTTTTCTTTCTCTTGTAGATATCACATGTACAAGAGGTTTTGTAAAACTTGTTAAAAGAAAGTTTTCTCTTTGCAAAACTTCTTGGAAAATCAACTTCCAGAATTCTTGCTTAGAGGAGAAAGGGTTTTCTTTGCAAAACATTTTGTAAAACAACTTCTGGCTTTCCATCATCGGTACCTCCACAGTACAAGATTTCCTTCCTTTCCGAACTTCCCAAGTTCAAACTCCTTTTTGAAAACACCTTTTTGAAAACATCCTTTTTGAAAACATTGACACAATGCTAGCTACATGGCCATTCAACTGTTCATATCCGAGGACACGGCTTCTTCGAAAAAGTTGTACAATGCTGAGGTGTACACATCCACCAGATCCAGTACATCTGCCGTGAACAACCACGGACTGTAACAACAGTATGTGAACATCAGATAACTGATCATAACCATCCACTATGTTCAAGCTAGAATGTGTCTATCTCTCAGTTGAGTTTTACCGTCATCCCCGGCGCCAGTCTATTCCTTGCCAGCCAGGATACCCCAACTGAATGCGACCGGAGGCGAAATTAATCCCACACTTTTTATGTCTCAACATTGGGAGTTTTGGCGACATTCGGTTCGAGGGTACGACGTCCCTTATAGCGTTTGAAATAGAACACACACTAACAAGAACAAACTTCAAGTTAAGCCCCGTGCCCATGTTGGGGTAGGGTGGCAGTACGGTAAAGGTTGTCCGGCGAAGACTAGGTTATGTGTCATTTTTGAAAACACGTTTTTCCCAAAAATGACCACTTCCACATACCTCCGGTGAATAAGGCTCCGCCTTTTCTCCGGGTTTTTCATAAAGCCTTTGTTTTGTAAAAACACATTTTTAGGGTGTCCACTTAGGGACTAGTATTTGTGATGATAATAAATACCATAAGGTGGATATGGGCTTGGTAACTCCAAGTAGCAACTACTGGCATAGTAGTAGTATATATATAATAGAAGTGACACTCACTTCGAAAATATTTTTTGGAAATCAAAGTTTTGTAAAACTTTTCAGAAGTAAAACATGCATCATAGATAATGATAAGTGTAATATCAGCAAGAATCAGGATGGCTTGCCTTAAGTCTCTTAATGTCCCTGGCTTTGAAGTAACTTGAACTTGACGCACAGCTCCACAACTGCTTCTGCATCTTCTTCGTTTTCTAGCGTCGTAAAAGAATAAACGACACACACTCAGGTCTAAAGACCAAACAACTCAGCTAAACAGCACATACAGCAAGGAAACGTACACTCACGAATTCTCTCGAAACACGATCGCGAAAAGTATCTCACGTAACTCTCACGGTGCAAAACTATCGTTAGACATGAAGGGAATATGCCCGAGAGGCAATAATAAAATGGTTATTATCTTATTCCTTGTTTATGATGAATGTTTATTTCTCATGCTAGAATTGTATTAACCGGAAACGTTGATACATGTGTGCTTAATAAACAAACAACGGTTCCTAGTAAAGCCTCTCTTTTAACTAGCTCGTTGATTAATAGATGATCAAGGTTTCCTGATCATGAACATTGGATGTTATTAATAACTGGGTCATGTCATTAGAAGAATGATGTGATGAACATATACCCAAAGAGAATATAGCAATGCGATCAAGTCATTTAGTTTACATTCTTATATCAAACATACGAAGTAACTTATTCCTTAGACCATGAGATCATGTCAATCGCTGATACCGGAAGAGTGCTTTGATGGCATCAAACGTCACACCGTAACAGGGTGACTATAAAGGTGTCGTTAAGTATTCGGAAATTATTAGTTGAGGATCATGGATCAAGAGTGGAATTTTTCCATCCAAATGACGGAGAGATATACTCTGGGCCCTCTCGGTGATATCACATCGAAACCGCTTACAAGCACGTGATATGATCACAAGGATGTTATATCACGGGAACGAGAAAAGAGTACTTGTCGGTAACGAGATTGAACAAGGTATGGTTGATACCAATGATCGAATCTCGGACAAGTAAAATATTGCGAGACAAAGGGAATAGTTCACGGCGTTGTTGGTTCACACGATCACGAGAGTCATCGTTGAATATATAGGAGTCATCACGGATCTCCAGATCCCGCTGTTGATTATTGATCGGAGAGGAGTCTCGATCATGTCTATCTTATTCGCGAACCGTAGGGTGACACACTTAAGGTTCGATGACGCATTTTGAGAGGATACGGAATATCGGAGAAAAGTTTGGACAGCACCGAAATTGTTTCGCGGAATATTGAACTAATCACCGAAATTGTTTTGGGTAATTTTGAAATAATTCAAGGGGATTCTTATCAAATGTTTGTTAATATATTTAGCAACTAACTCAAGGGGTTATATGTTAATGTTTGTTAATGGAATTAACAAATATTAAAATAAAGAAATAAAATTGTTTTATTTATTTATTAAAGAAAACCCTTGGGATTTTGAGTGGGAATTAATGGAAGAATGAGTGGGTTGAGTGGAGACTCCACTCACATGATGAGGGAGAGGTGGAGACACCCAAAAATTCGTGGCTGCCACCCCCTCCTATAAAAGGAGGGGTGGGAGGTCCCTCTCCCACACACACACACTTGTGTCATCTCTTCCTCCCTCCTCCCGCTGCTCCACCACTTGTTCATGCGCTTGGCAAAGCCCTGAACGAAGTTTTCTCCACCACACCACGCCGTCGTGCTGCTGGAGTTCCGGGGGATCCTCTACTTCCGCTCCCCGCTGGATCGAGGGAACGGAGGTCGTCATCAACCGTACGTGTGACCGACCACGGATGCACCGCCGGATTGCGGTGCTCATCTTCTCGCTATAGGGATTGGTGTGAGTACGACTACGCCAACAACGAGATTTGATCTCGTAACGCTTTGTGTCTCCGAGGGTATGTGTTCTTCTTAACCCTGTATTTTCCCGTTGCACTTCGTCTCCTAGATTAGATCTTGGCCTTTCGGGTGTCTCTCGCGTAGGAAATTTTTTGTTTTCTATGCAACGACCCCTTCAGTGGTATCAGAGCCGGATCTATACGTAGATGTTTTGTACGGGTAGAACACATATGAGTATGTGGGCGTTGATGATCATGTTATTGCCTCCTTGAGTATTTTATGATCTTAGTGGCATAGTAGGATGAAGCTGCCCCAGACTAAGTTTACGTGTACTATGTACGCGAGAGTTGTCTCACTTCTGGCTAAGAGGGTGTCCGTTTCTCCTACTATAGTTAAGATCTAATCTACGAAGGGTTGTTAAAAATATGTTTATCAACATTGTGGTTGATGTTCGTAGGTATGAACGGTTATATCCTCGAAAGCCCTAAGCCACGTAAAATATGCAATAATAAATTAGAAGCTTCTAACTAGTTTTTGTTGGGCATGTGATGTAATATGGTCAATATTACAAATTTGATTATGAGATGATCTATTTTGTAAATTATTGATATACCGGAAGGTATCCATATGGTTGTCTTCTTATTGATGGACAATCAAGTTTGGGGTACCGTGGTACTTGGTACCACGCCGGTGGAATGATTGAGATTATACCATAATGCACATGATGGAGATCAAGTGCAAGAAGGACCATATCATATCACGTTATCCTTTCATGTGATGTCTGTGATGTTAATCCTTTTTATGTATCTTGTTTTGCTTAGATAACGATGGTAGCATTATAAGATGATCCCTCTCACTTAATGTCAAGATAATAATGTGTTCTTCCTTAAGTATGCACCGTTAAGAAAGTTCGTCGTTTCGAGACACCACGTGATGATCGGGTGTGATAGACTCAACGTTCGCATACAACGGGTGTTTTCAAGCCTAGCATGTACAGACATGGCCTTGAAACACACACAATACTACGGTTCTACTTGGAGAGCCTAGCATGTACAGACATGGCCTCGGAACACGTAACCAAAAGGTAAAGCATGAGTCATATGGATGATATGATGAACATGTCGATGTTCGCCTTTGAAACTACATCATCTCACGTGATGATCGGTTTTGGTGTAGTGAATTTGGTTCGTGTAATCACTAAAGACGACTAAGAGGGATGTTGTTTTTGAGTGGGAGTTCATGGTTTAATTTTGAATTAACTTGAACTTATTTATCATGAACAACAAATCAAAGTGAATTTGCACAACTTGTAGTAGTCATTGGCATCCACATAACTACCTTACACTTAGATTGTTAATTGAGATATAACTGTTATGATCTGGTAAATACCATTTAAGATTGGTACCGTATTAGTGAAATTTAAAATCGAATCCTATTGTAGATTTTCGGTATTTCCTACCTAACTCCATGTGATTAATGATTGATTGATCTAGAGAGCAACCAATTCCTACTTAGAATCCAAAGTCATGGTTGCTTCCGTATTACTTTATCTTCAAAAGAATGTTTTGTTGATCAAAGTGATTTAGGAACTAAAAAGAATTGTTTTCAGAAACAATCAAGTGAAAGATATATTGATATCTAGAAACTTATTTGTGGCAACATGAATGAGTATAATTTAGCGTGACAATGTATGCTTATATTATTTGAATATATGCAATGATTGAAGACGCTAGGCGTTTGAATATTCCAAGAAGTTGGGCGCTAAAAATTATCCTCTAAATCCCTTTCTTATAGCTATAGTAGCTTAATCATAAAATTGTTATGATGGGATGGATTAGAAGTATGGGTAAAGTAGTTTACCTTATTTGGAGATTGCTAAGAGTGGAATCTAGAAGAATACTATTAATATGGTGATATTAGTAGAACAATCAAACTCAAAGTATGACTCAATGGCTGATAGTATATGACTAACACGCCAAAAAAATGAGCTAGTACGGCTAGCATTGTTTGATTTTGAATGATTCTTCTATAAAGGAAAGGGAACATTGAAAATAGAATTACAAAATGATATATGGCAGAATAAGAAGATAACTGGAAAGTCCAGCTCAGGAGTATATGCTTGATATACAAGTTATAGATGTATTACTAGTTAACAAAGTATTTTGGGTATTTTGATACCACATTGGTTGGTATGAGTTGTCATACAAAGCAACGCAATGCAAGAAATACAAGGGCCTAAAAGGAACTAGTAATAGATGTGGAATCGATTATGACAAGAACATAAATAAAGTGTTATTGTGTTCATTGTCGTATCGAACCAAACAGTCAAGATTTATTTGAAGAACTTAATAAATTGTTATTTTGTTCTAGTCTTTTGTGAGAACAAATGAGATTGTTCAAACTATGACCATATTCCATAATTGATGGATATGTTAATATAAATCATGTTGGTAAAGTAAACGTCTATAAGACTAAATGCTAAACGTTGCAAGACGTAGAAGAGTTTCACTTAAATTGTGACACCACCATTTTAGTTCATATCGGAAAGGAAAACATGAAGGAACTCCATATTAATGGACTTCCGGAGTCATTATATTTTGAATAAATTGACGCTTGTGAGACCTCTTCCAAAAGATGACTAGAATTCCGTTCTTAGGCAAAGTAGAATGGACGACTAATTTAGTGGAGATTATACATATTGATGTATATAGTCCATTATGTGTTGTCATGTATGGTGGATTAATTTTTCCTTCATAAAATTATGTCGATGATTTGAGTAGATATGTGAGTATATCTATTTAAAGGGAACGGAGTTTGACATTTTGAATTGGTTCAAAAGGTTGTTAATATGAAGTAAAAATCATTGTAACAAGATAATCAAGTATTTATGATTCGATCATAAAGAATAAATTTTGAGTTACAAGTTTAGCAAAACATCTGAGAAGTTGCAGAATTGTTCTACAACTTATACTTCTCGAATACCCCACTTTAGATTGGATTATTCAAAAGACAAAATCAAACCTTGTTTGACATGGTAAGAATAATAAAAATGCCATTATAATTTTGTAGTTTATACATTAATGACAACCGTTTTTCCACTGAAAAGAGCACCATCATGATCCGTTGAAATTGACAACATATAAGATATGGTCTGGGAAGTGACCCGAATTGTCATTTTCTTAAGTTTTGGTATGCATAGCATGTGTAAAATGTTTACAACCGAAATGGGATACATATATGTTTATAAGGTTATCCCAACGAATCCATTGGGTATTTCTCCTATCACCAAACCAAAAGACAAATGTTGTTTGTCAGAAAGGGTTGATTTCTCGAGAAAGTAGTTCTTGCGAAACAAGTGAGTGGGATCACGGTACAAACTCAACAAGATTAAAGAATCTTCGTTATCATGTCAATAGTAGCGCAACACTGGAAGTTGTTCCGGGGTTTGCTATTTTTACAAAGTAGAAGACACTACATGTGTTGTAGATAGTTCGGATGAATTTGCGTACTGAACCACAAAAGTCCTAAAACTTTGTACTTAGACCAATCTGTGGTTTAAGAGTAAAGTGTTGTTTTGACAACAAAAGGACATGGACCTTATAAAGGAAGCAAATGATGGGCCCTGACTTCGTAAAATTGACTATGAGTCATTATATCCGCCATAGTATCCTTGTATGAATATCAAGTATGTGACTTGGTAGTCCTTTCGATAGGCTTGATGCCTAACGATAGCAAAAGGATCTATATAGCGACAAAGACATGGATTTTTACATCCTTTAAAAGTTGTACTTATCGAAAAGTTGTTTTCGACAAAGTTCAAAGAGTTTACTACTACAAGATTTTGATCTTCCGTAGTGATGCTCTATTGTTTGCGGATAGTTCTAGCAAAAAGTTTCATATTATGATATGGCAGTTGAATAACAAAACCAACTCTCCTCTCGAGGAAGTTTGATCAAGGATGTGTACTTGACACAGTCTGAGAGTTTTTGTAAAATTCAAAAGGTTGCTAGAAAGGTATGCACACTTCTATGGTTGAAGTGAGCATAGCGAAGTTGAAATCTTTACCTTAATGAAGTTATCAAAAGAGTTTGATTCCATCATGAATGATAAAGATGGTTGTAGAGTTACAAGAAATTAAGTGGGAGCGCTATGACATATTTCCAATACTTTATGTAGATGACATATGGTTGATTGGAAAATATGTATTTTAAATTAACACGGTTAAGATTTTCGATTTCATATTGATGAAAGGCTTAGAAGATATTGGGCATCGATATCTATAAGAGATGGATTGAATCGCCTGATATGATTGAAGCCAAATTACATAGATGAAATATTGAAGTAAGTCAATATCAAAATGACAAGGAGTTCTTGTCACATGGAAAATAATTGAGCAAGATTCAAGTGTTTTGACACATGATGAGCATCATTGAAATTGAGATTTCTAAGTCATGTTTCCATGCTATGTACAAAACCAGATGAGTCCTATGCTATAAAATGTTATAGAAGGATAATTCATATGATGATTAGACAACAGTGGGAGAGACCCTTGTGTCATTTTAGAAATGCTAAGGATGTGTTTTCCTATATAGTAATGACAAAATATTAATTGTAATATGTTACACTAATAGTCTTGTCATTTATTCAAGTAATTTTATCTCAATTAAAATATGTGATGAAGGGTAGCACAATAGGATGGAAGAAAGTTCCATGCTGGATTTGAAAAAGTTTCAAAATTAAAATATTGTGACAGATACTACAACAAAGGCTAAAGTATATCGTTGTGTTGACAACTGATAATAAGTGTATTTTGTGTCACGAAGTTCTTTATTGAACTTGGTGAATTTCCAAGAATGCTGAAACTATGAAGATACATTTTCACAATGTTAGTAACATCAGTTAAGCTGAGGAATTAAGGTATCACCGAAACTTGGTGAATTTCCAAGAATGCAAACACTATGAAGCTACATTTTCACAATGTTAGTGACATCAGTTTAAGCTGAGGAATTAAGTTTTCACCGATTGACCATATATATACAAGGCCATCTCATTAGAGAATGAGTGATGCGTGTAGACGCAAAGAACATGCAAATACAATAGGACCTGAACAGTTCAGATCTTTTTGATAAAGTTTACCACATGCGAAGCATGGTAATAACACTGGTACGCCATATGTGTTAAGTGCTTACAAACTAGATTATTGACTCTAGTGCAAGTGGGAGACTGAAGGGAATATGCCCGAGAGGCAACAATAAAATGGTTATTATCTTATTCCTTGTTTAACATGAATGTTTATTTCTCATGCTAGAATTGTATTAACCGGAAACGTTGATACATGTGTGCTTAATAAACAAACAATGGTTCCTAGTAAAGCCTCTCTTTTAACTAGCTCGTTGATTAATAGATGATCAAGGTTTCCTGATCATGAACATTGGATGTTATTAATAATGGGGTCATGTCATTAGAAGAATGATGTGATGAACATATACCCAAAGAGAATATAGCAATGCGATCAAGTCATTTAGTTTACATTGTTATATCAAACATACGAAGTAACTTATTCCTTAGACCATGAGATCATATCAATCGCTGATACCGGAAGAGTGCTTTGATGGCATCAAACGTCACACCGTAACAGGGTGACTATAAAGGTGTCGTTAAGTATTCGGAAAGTATTAGTTGAGGATCATGGATCAAGAGTGGAATTTATCCATCCAAATGACGGAGAGATATACTCTAGGCCCTCTCGGTGACATCACATCGAAACCGCTTGCAAGCACGTGATATGATCAAAAAGATGTTATATCACGGGAACGAGAAAAGAGTACTTGTCGGTAACGAGATTGAAAAAGGTATGGTTGATACCAATGATCGAATCTCGGACAAGTAAAATATCGTGAGACAAAGGGAATAGTTCACGGCGTTGTTGGTTCACATGATCACGAGAGTCATCGTTGAATATATAGGAGTCATCACGGATCTCCAGATCCCGCTGTTGATTATTGATCGGAGAGGAGTCTCGATCATGTCTATCTTATTCGCTAACCGTAGGGTGACACACTTAAGGTTCGATGACGCATTTTGAGAGGATACGGAATATCGGAGAAAAGTTTGGACAACACCGAAATTGTTTCGCGGAATATTGAACTAATCACCGAAATTGTTTTGGGTAATTTTGAAATAATTCAAGGGGATTCTTATCAAATGTTTGTTAATAGATTTAACAACTAACTCAAGGGGTTATATGTTAATGTTTGTTAATGGAATAAACAAATATTAAAATAAAGAAATAAAATTGTTTTATTTATTTATTAAAGAAACCCCTTGGGATTTTGAGTGGGAATTAATGGAAAAATGAGTGGGTTGAGTGGAGACTCCACTCACATGATGAGGGAGAGGCGGAGACACCCACAAATTCGTGGCTGCCATCCCCTCCTATAAAAGGAGTGGTCGGAGGTCCCTCTCCCACACACACACACACTTGTGTCATCTCTTCATCCCTCCTCCCGCTGCTCCACCACTTGTTCAGGCGCTTGGCAAAGCCCTGAACGAAGTTTTCTCCACCACACCACGCCGTCGTGCTGCTGGAGTTCTGAGGGATCCTCTACTTCCGCGCCCCGCTGGATCGAGGGAACGGAGGTCGTCATCAACCGTACGTGTGACCGATCAGGGATGCACCGCCGGATTGCGGTGCTCATCTTCTCGCTATCGGGATTGGTGTGAGTACGACTACGCCAACAACGAGATTTGATCTCGTAACGCTTTGTGTCTTTGAGGGTATGTGTTCTTCTTAACCCTCTATTTTCCCGTTGCACTTCGTCTCCTAGATTAGATCTTGGCCTTTCGGGTGTCTCTCGCGTAGGAAATTTTTTGTTTTCTATGCAACGACCCCTTCAAGACATCTATGTATGGTCAAGTAAACCATATCCCACATCTTACATACCATATATGGAGTGGTGTACCACTCTCATAACAAGATATATAAAAGGCTAAATATAGCTTGTGGGTGCAAAAGGTTAGGTTGCTAAGGTAAAACAAACAGACAGGATAATACCCATGGCAGTGGGTATTAGCCATTACAAACAATTTATCCCTTAATGTGTTCATGATTTAGTTGGGTGTTTTAGTTTCATAAGATACTCCTAAGCACAAGAAATAACACAAGTATAACACTCATGCATAAGGAAAACACTCAAACAAAATCCAAACAACAAATGAAACACACAACAAAATAATGGACTATTTACTTACTACATTATTATTTACTTGAGGTTTTGGAATCCATCAATCATTAAAAAAATTAGCAAACAACCAGTAGCTAAAAACCAATGAATCAAGTCATAAAAATAATCCAAAACACAACATCACTCGAGAAAATCTCCTATAAAAAATTCACAAATTAAAAGAGCAATAATACTAGAGCAAAAGTCATGATTCTAGTAGTGACACTAGTTCAACACTAGAGAAGTAAATAAAGCTACCATGATGCATAACTCTAAACAAGCAAGTCATTAATCTAAATGCATCTACTAACAGTACACAAATCTTACCCATGCTAGTAAGCACAAAAAATCAAAATAATTCTATGAAACAACAATAAAGCATGCATAAAGCAATTCTAGCAATTTCTGTTTGTCCTAATTAATTATTAGCAAGCAAACATGGTATGAACTACACAACCAGTGGCTATGAACTCAATGAAAAGTTATCTAAACCTTTTCAAAAATCCAAACACTAAATTTAAAGTTATTCACAAACAATCTACCAATCTCAAGGAATTTATTTTATTTGCAAACAATTTAATTTAGCACACAATAGTGAATCATTTCTTAACATGATACTCCTAAGGAATATAATGCTAACAAATAGATCACATATAAACATACTAGTATTTACAAATAAGAATTAAACTTTTCACTTGCATAAGTAAGTCAAACCATTTATTTTCCATGGTGGAAAATATTCTATCAATCATATAATGAAACATGTTATATTCTCACACATGTATGGTTAGGGATTTTCATCCTCAACCAAAATGCAATGGGACCAGTGGGTTATGGGCCCACTAATACCAAGGAAAAAGAGGTACTAGGACTTTGGTTACTTATGGCAAAAACTAGTATACAAGATAAATAACACAAGCCATTTAATCTAGTGAAAACAAGACTAGTGCACATGCATAACAAAACTTACACAAGCTTTACTATAAAATGACATGCAAGCTAACAGAGATATTAACTTCAAAATAAAAGTACCAAAATGGTACTGGACTAAAAGCAATCATAGCACAAAATTTACTAAGGAAATCACACAAAGATCTAGCTCTATCTTAGAAAACAACTAATGTTATTTCCATTTTCTAAGATCTAGCTCTATCAAAGATCTAGCATTTTTAGTATTTTTACCACGTCCAAAGTAAATGGTACAAGTTATGTTGAAATTTGAAAGAATAAAAAGCAAACATGCGCTTGGGCTGGATCTGAATGGCTGCGGCCCAACTAACGGGCTGCACAGCCCAGTTGTGCTTCGCGCGCGCGAGCGGGCGCGGGAAAGGTGGCGTTCAAGCATGGCCGTCGATCTTCGATCGAACGGCCCGCTGCATTTCTTCTTCCTCACCTCTCTCTCTGTCCCGAAATGGAGGAAAAGGGCGCGGCCGGTAGGTCACCGTGGGGGGCTCGGGGATGGGCTGTGCGGGCTTGGGGGAGGTGTAGGAGGTCGAGGGGCGGTGACGGCTGCGTCGGGCGCGGCTCCAGGCGACGGCGCGATGCCGGTGCCCATGGCGGCGACCACGGACGGCGGTGGCGACTCCGACGGGTATAGGGCAGGGGAACAAGCCATGGAGGCTTAGGGGAACGTGGGGAGTGGGTCTAGGGTATCGGGGTGGAAGGAGGGGCTCGGGCAGAGCGGCACCACGCCGTGGCCGTGGTGGTCACCAGCGGCGTGGGCACGGCTCGGGCACGCTCTAGGGGCTAGGGTAGGGCTTCCAATCGACTAGGGGAGGTAGTGAGGGTGTGAGGGAGGGAAGGTCACTCGGGGTTTGGACAGGGGGCACTCATAGCCGAGGGAAATACATCAAGGGCATATTGGGGAGCTCGGGTGGATGTCAATTCATGGCATGAGCTAGCCCTAGGGTTTATGGTCATTTCCATTTTGGTGCACTAGTGTCCTAGGTCAAGACCACGATGGGGCAAGGCTTATCCTGGCCCTTGGGTGCAAGTGGGGCAAGTGGCAAGCCAAATGGTCAAAGGCATGTGCATGCCCATACCTATCCATGTCATCACCTTCTCTCTCCATTTTCTTCCTGCCTAAGGCTTCTAGAAGGTATGTAATGCATCCTGGTTCGAGTACATTAGTTAGTCAACAAGTTAGCTCAGGACAAAAATCAAAATGTGCAAATAAGCATCATGAAAACAATTGTGCAAAAGTGTATCCTTTACTGTTCACTGCAAAATTCAGAAAATTCAGTCTTAGGACTTAGAAATTTTCTAAGTGTTGAAAACAGATTAAAAGTTCAAAAATTTGAGTTTGTTTTCAGGGTTCAAATGCTTTCCAAAATTTATTTTCAAAGTATGTACTTGTTAACCATGTTATATACTTTCAGAAAAATCTTTTGAAAACAATTTTAGAATAGTTTAAGGCCATGAAAATAATGCGGAAAAAGGTATACTTTCTGTTTTTTAAAAATGTCCTGTTCTGCCTTAATTTTAAACCACAAAAACAACAAGCAAAAGATAATTTTTATTGGTCCAAAAATAAAACTAATCTTATGGTTTTGTAGTACATATATCAAGGATTAATTAAATGTCAAGAAATCATAAAATAACAATTTATAGCTTAGTGAAAACAGGTACTTTGCTTTATTTTCAGGAATTTTTTCTTTACAAAACTTTCATAACTCATTTTGAAAACTTGTTTTGTTGGATCCAAAAAAGTTAAAAGTTTTTTTTAAGATGCAAACAAGAATGATCCAAGTCTTGGAATAAAAATCCAATCAAGTAATAATAGGAAAACATCAGGGAAAAATTAATAGGAATATTTTTCAGAAACCTTTGGTATTGGTTTTGTAAAGAAACAAAACTTGTGTTGCAAATATGTTTTAGATCATAAACATATGTTAGTTCAAACAATCATGTTGTTATAAAAAAAATTGTTGGCCCTAATTTTTGTCTTCTTGAGCACAGTACAAGAATCCAAAAACTGGGGTGTGACATCAGAGAGAACGACCCCGCGATCGGCCCGGGTCCGGCGGCGGCAGGTGCGAGGGCGAGTTTGTCCTTGGTGGCCGCGGTCTCGGCATCCTGGTGCTCCTTGTCCTCGGTCAGCGCCTTGGACGCGATGTCATCGGTGGGAGACATCATGGCGGCGGTGGCGGTAGGGGTGGTGGCTTCGGCGGCGGCGGAAGGAGAGGGCGACGCAGGCTAGGGTTCTGCGTCTCATACCATGTAAGATTATGGAAACCACACGTAGTGGTGCCTTGTATTGATCATTATATAGTGGATACAAGGCATGAGTCTGTACCGTACAATACATAGATACCTATACAAGGACTAGACATATACAACCGTATATCTATACAATGCAATACGGTTATATATTCTAACAAGAAGGTCTGAAACTCCCGGTAAAGGTTTACTCCAAGCCACAAGAAAACGTGACGACGAGCTGGCAACACCACCCGCTCCCCCCCCCCCCCCCCCCGCGTGCATCCAGGATCGTCAATTGCTCCACCAGGTTGAGTCCGGAGGCCTACATCTGTGCGCAGGCATAATCGAAGCATGGTGGCTGCATATATCAAGAAGTGCCAGATCTTCTTTAATCCTACGCACCGAGAACACCGGTCTATCCCACCATGATCATGTGTTAGTTTGTTTCTTGAGTGCCGGACTGACCACATAAACGAAATAATCTCCTCCATCCTTTGGTCAGAAAACTGTTCATCACAAGCCCATGTATCTCTGTAACATCCCAAGTATGAAAAATAAGCCTTTAGAATGTTTGCTCTCTGTTATTTTATGTTTTGCATCATGGCATCATGTGCATTGCATTTGTTTTGCTTGTTTTCCATTTGTTTTCCAACTGTTTTATTTGTTTTCCTTTGTTTTCTATTTGAATTTCAAACCAAAATTCAAACCTTTTGTTTCATCCTTGTGATGTTACAATTTCCAAAGTGATATTTCAAAATAAAACAATTGTTTGTTTCCATTAAAAGTTGTGATTCCAAACTGTTGATTTGTTTCTAACAGAAATTCATCTAATACCAAAAACAATTGAAATTCAAACATTATTCCAAATAATTGTTCATACTTGTTATGTTGCAATTCTTCCAAATAAAAAGGTTCAAATAACACTTCCATTTGTTTCCAATTATTCCATAATGATAAACTTCTAAAATAGTGGCTTAAATCAATTCATTAATTCCAAATTGCATTCTAAGTCAAATCAAAAACATCAAACAACACCCAATTTTAAATTATGAAAAATACCAAAACAAATATACCCTTTTGTTTCCAAATAAAATGATATGATAACCCTATGTTAAAATCTTGTTTTAATAACCATTTAATAACCAAAATTCATCCAAATGCAATCAATTACAAACAACAATTTTGAATTTGAAATTTTGAGAAAACAAGTTAACAAGTGGCTGTTGTTGACCTAACTAACCTAACCAAATTTTTCCAAATCTTTCTTAACTCAAAAACCTTTCATTCTCTTCCTATTCCTATTTCAGCAAAAAAAAACGAAATCAATTAATAAAAAGAAAGAGCAGGGGAGAGAGGGGCAGACAACCAGCCCACAGCCCACCTTTCCCTGGCCCATACCCCCTTCCCCCTTGTCGTCTTCTTCCCCTCTGTACGATCACCTCCAACACCACACGATCACCTCCCCCTCCTCTGATTCTCTGCCGTACCAAGCTCCTCCCCACCTTAAAACCGAGCCCTTCCCCTCTGCTAGCCTAACCCTAGCCCTACTCATCCTCCAACGCCGCCATCTCTTCTTCCTCCTTCCTCCCTTCCCTCTCTGCTCTCTGTTCTTGTCTGCACCTGGAAGCCACCCGAAAAAACAGCTCCACCTCCCCTCCATGTCGCCGGCGTTGCCGTCACCCTCCGGCCTCGGTGAGGGCGGGAATGGAAAGCCCTCACCGCGGGCTCCCTTCTCCCCCCCTCGGCTTGGACCGGGACTGCCCGGATGCGCCGCCGCCATCGCCTCAAGTCGCCGGCGAGCACACCTCTGCCCCTGCGCCTCCTGCCCTCGAGGTGAGCATCGTCTCCGGTCTCTCCCTCTCGCCTCCCTCTCCTCTAACCGCCACCCGCACCCACACGGTCACGCACGTGCACGGCCGCAGCACCACAGCGCCACGGCGAGCACGGCGAGCCCTGCCTGCCGGCGACGATCTCTCCCTGTCAGCGTACAGGCGCGTGCGAACTGAAAAATTCAGTTATCCCGCGTAACTGAAACATATCCACCCCCGAGGCCCCTTTTCCATCACAAATCCGCAGTTACCCCAATGGTTAGGCACCCTTTGCGCAGCCAGGAGGTGGGGGGGTCGAATCCCACCCCCTGCAGAATAAAAACATCTTTTTTATTTCAATTCTTCAGATCCAGAAACTTCCAGGAAATAACAGTTAGGCCCCTGCAATTTCTTTTCTAGCCCTGTAAAATTATTTCTAAGTCCCTAGAGGTGATAAAAATGGCAGATTTGCACCTAAACTTGTAAAATGCATAACTAAATCATTTTAACTCCAATTTTAACTTTTTAAATATGTTTTCTGTCCCAAATTAAATGTTCTATCCAAATATAAAAATTGTTTACTGTTTTGAATATTTTAAATTGGTGAAATATTTAAAAACTTGCTTAATTCACTTAAACTTGCAAATTTCATAACTTGGGCATAAAAATTCCAAATTCAACAAACTAAATATGTTTTCCAATCAACTTTTCATGTACTTTCCAAATATATTTTTTTTTCTGTTTTGAATAATTTAAATTGCTGAAAACAACTGTTTCTTAATTAATGCATTTAAATAGCCAAAATAATAACTTGCTCATTTTAAATCCAATTTCAACAAATAAAATATGTTTTCCATGCAAAATTAAACCACCTTTCCAAATATTAATTTTTTTTCATGTTTTGAATAATTAAAATTGGTTAAATGATTTAAACCTTGGTCAAGCTAATTTCTTTTGGGACATATAAAATATGATTTCAAACCATAAAAGTATAAACTTTTCAAATATGAACTTTGTTATCTACTTTGGACAACTTAAATTGGTGAAAACAACAAATGCTTGTGTAACTCCTTTAAGAAGCACATTCTCATAACTTAATAAATAAAAATTCCACACTTGGTAAATTCCATTTCTACTTGCATCTACTGTTGTTTTCTTATTGCTTCCATCATGCATGCATCATGCTAATTCACTTACACATGATGATTAGTTGTAGAACAATTAATTCAACGATAATTCATGGGCTTTCCATATGCAATCCAATTGCATATGGGTCCATTTAATCATGTTGCTATCTTGTCAACTAGTTTATTTTGATGCATCAATTAATCTGCCATGCATCATCCCATGATTGTGCACTATATCATGTATTGATTGTTCGTCTCTTTTCGATTGTTTGTTTGCTTCTTATCGATTAGACGACGACGTTGAGACCGACGAGGTTTACGATTCTACTTCAGAGGATTTTAGCTCAGTACCAGGCTACTGAGTTTGCAGGCAAGTTATCACTCACATGAACCACTGTGTTCCTTTCAACATTGGTTACCGATACTTTCCGTTGTCTATTCTGCTGGCCATATGTATCGTTGCTTGTTCTCCGAACCCATCACATGATACCCTGAACCCTGATATTGCCTCACCTCCATACCCATAACCCCTTGCTTGTTGCCTTAGTCTTACCTAGCATTCTTAGGGTTGCTTTTGCTCGAGTCTGTTGTCGGTTACTTCTTTTACCTTACTTATTTATGTTCTGGGGGCTCGATGTTAATCAATCAACCTGTTAATGCTAATGGTAATAATAACTTGATGATAAGGCAACGGCAGGAGGCCCTGTGTGGTTTTGGGGCCTGCTAGTGTCGACCCTAATAGGAAAAGGGTCTTGTCTATTGATCCATGATGAGCGCACTACCCGCATGTGGGAAGCGAGTATGGGCGCCCCCCTCAATTTGATTCGATTCGCATCTCGTCCAAATTGCCGCACGTAGTTCGGGCTTTCCATTTGATGCATGCATGTTTTTGCGAGCCCAGGCCAGGATGGAACTTTTGTAGTCGGCATTTAGGGCGGCGTGGTCTTGCAGTGCTATGAGGGTCCCCTTTTCTTCGTGGGGCTCGATTAGCCGCGCACGCACAGCACGTGGTGCTTTGGGCTTGATGCAAAGAAGAGTTGAGTTGTGTTGATTGCCCCGCTTGGTGGGAGGCATCCCATCTGGCGGGTTATTCATACGTGTACGGCTAAATTGGTGCATCCCTGCAGGGTAAATCTTCTCGAGAAGCCGTGTTTTCCGCGGTTTGGGACTACTTGGTGAAAGTACTGGCTAACAAGTACTCAGGACAACTTAAACCTAATGATTAACAACCTCACACCCAATGATTAACAACTTGACTAGTAATAGGCTTATTGACACAATAATCTGAACCATCATTATTTCAACTGTGTGAGTTATCCTCGGATTGCTTCTTTGGATAAGGGGCGAGATCCAGGATGGGTTTGTTTGAAGTTATCTCTCAGTTGGTTACAATACTCGATCTTATCTTCCTCTGTTAGCCGGAAGTTGTAGTATCTTTCTGTAGTTGGTTAGAGCAGCCCGCTGCAGCATCTTTTACATCACCTATTCTTCCGTTGAACCTAAAGCATTTGTGTCCGGTGTTTTTGCTGGGGAGGTTTACACCTTGGGCGAGTGGTAGTCAGTGTAGTCTGGCTTGCACAGTTCTGGTATTGTCTGACCCCATTGGGGGCCAGGTTGTAGGTTTACGCCAGAGTACGGTTACGATGATCCCCCATGGAGGCTACTAACGTGGAGTACGACGACGTTGTTAACGAGTAGATAGCTGTAATACACCCCCGCGGCCAGAGATCCGCGACGATGTGGATGGGCTCCTCCGTTTTCTTTTCATTCCCGGGCTTCTCTAAGCCTAGTGGATTTTGATCTGTACTCAGACCCATTGAGGTGTTTCCGCTGCCCATGTAATGATGCTAGTTTGGGACATGTGTCCTCTGAATGATTGTATTTGCTATTCTCTGCCTTAGTGAAGGCCATTTGCAACTTATTTCAATCTTTTGTGTCTTAGAGATATGTTATGCTACCGTTTCGTTTAACGCCGTTGACGTACCATGTGTGATTGGTATGAAGTACGTCAATGGTAGTACCTGCGATCTCTAGTGGATAGTTTACATCGACGATGGAATAGCGGAGTTTGGTTGTCGCACATAAGTGCTGGCCTACTCGTAAGAGGATGCGGGAGCAGATAGGCCCCGTAATCCAAACTTATGCTATCCAGTTCGGACGGTGAGTATCCTCTAGAGGTCAGGGTGCGACAAATGGTATCAGAGCCTGTCTGCCTGTAGGATCCCTTTTTACTGGTCGCAGTTGAGTCTAGAAACTATTTTGTAGCTATATAGGAAAAATGAAACGTGAGAGTAGGAATTCTGTTCTTTTATTTCTTTCCCCACCCACCCTCCCTTTTCTGGTAAGGAAGTGCAACGTTGTTTTCCCTTCTCATCTAAACTTTCAAGTTAGGATTTCACGAATTCTGGTTTCTCTAGGATGGTTATATCTACTAGACCATAGGAATGGAGGTGGTTGTGACATGATTTATCATGTTGCCTACTCATGATTGAGAACGGAGGCATGTAAGCCCCGGAAGCAGATCCTCTATTCCTTAAGCAGTAGATATTGATCCTTTAGAGGCCCGGATGGGTTTTCCGTAGTACCTCAGGAGTCTTTTGTTCTCGTTTTCCAGATGTTGCTTCGTTATCCTGTTCTTCTCAACATCCTTTTCGTCCGTTGAAACCTTGTTGTTGTTTTCCACTTCAATTCTTCTACCGGCGTCTAATCAAAACTTCCCAAATATCAAGTCTATCTGGCCAGAAAGGTTGTTGTTGTTGTTGTTGTTGATTCCAGGCTATGAGAGCTGGCATTCCTATCACCTGGGGTTGTTTCGAGGAAGCATTCCTGAATCACCACATTCCAGATAGTCTATTCTCCAAATGAATCAAGTTCTATTCAGCCAGACACCCTCAATGCAAAACCTCTCCCTTTACTTGAAAATGTTCCGGTGGTTTCCAAATTCCCTGACATCTTTCCAAAAGAATTGCCAGGAATGCCTATCGTCTTAAACTTCCAGAAAAACTACCCAAGGTGCACGATGTGTTTCACGTCTCACAGCTCAAGAGGATCTTCCCAAGAAGTATCCGGACCTTTTCTTTTCTCAGTAGGAATCTCGGGGCGCGATTCCTTCAAGGGGGGGGGGGGCGTTTTGTAACATCCCAAGTATGAAAAATAAGCCTTTAGAATGTTTGCTCTCTGTTATTTTATGTTTTGCATCATGGCATCATGTTCATTGCATTTGTTTTGCTTGTTTTCCATTTGTTTTCCAACTGTTTCATTTGTTTTCCTTTGTTTTCTATTTGAATTTCAAACCCAAATTCAAACCTTTTGTTTCATCCTTGTGATGTTACAATTTCCAAAGTGATATTTCAAAATAAAACAATTGTTTGTTTCCATTAAAAGTTGTGATTCCAAACTGTTGATTTGTTTCTAACAGAAATTCATCTAATACCAAAAACAATTGAAATTCAAACATTATTCCAAATAATTGTTCATACTTGTTATGTTGCAATTCTTCCAAATAAAAAGGTTCAAATAACACTTCCATTTGTTTCAAATTATTCCATAATGATCAACTTCTAAAATAGTGGCTTAAATCAATTCATTAATTCCAAATGGCATTCTAAGTCAAATCAAAAACATCAAACAGCACCCAATTTTAAATTATGAAAAATACCAAAACAAATATACCCTTTTGTTTCCAAATAAAATGATATGATAACCCTATGTTAAAATCTTGTTTTAATAACCATTTAATAACCAAAATTCATCCAAATGCACCAATTACAAACAACAATTTTGAATTTGAAATTTTGAGAAAACAAGTTAACAAGTGGCTGTTGTTGACCTAACTAACCTAACCAAATTTTTCCAAATCTTTCTTAACTCAAAAACCTTTCATTCTCTTCCTATTCCTATTTCAGCAAAAAAAAACAATTAATAAAAAGAAAGAGCAGGGGAGAGAGGGGCAGACAACCAGCCCACAGCCCACCTTTCCCTGGCCCATACCCCCTTCCCCCTTGTCGTCTTCTTCCCCTCTGTACGATCACCTCCAACACCACACGATCACCTCCCCCTCCTCTGATTCTCTGCCGTACCAAGCTCCTCCCCACCTTAAAACCGAGCCCTTCCCCTCTGCTAGCCTAACCCTAGCCCTACTCATCCTCCAACGCCGCCATCTCTTCTTCCTCCTTCCTCCCTTCCCTCTCTGCTCTCTGTTCTTGTCTGCACCTGGAAGCCACCCGAAAAAACAGCTCCACCTCCCCTCCATGTCGCCGGCGTTGCCGTCACCCTCCGGCCGCGGTGAGGGCGGGAATGGAAAGCCCTCACCGCGGGCTCCCTTCTCCCCCCCTCGGCTTGGACCGGGACTGCTCGGATGCGCCGCCGCCATCGCCTCAAGTCGCCGGCGAGCACACCTCTGCCCCTGCGCCTCCTGCCCTCGAGGTGAGCATCGTCTCCGGTCTCTCCCTCTCGCCTCCCTCTCCTCTAACAACCACCCGCACCCAACCGGTCACGCACGTGCACGGCCGCAGCACCACAGCGCCACGGCGAGCACGGCGAGCCCTGCCTGCCGGCGACGATCTCTCCCTGTCAGCGTACAGGCGCGTGCGAACTGAAAAATTCAGTTATCCCGCGTAACTGAAACATATCCACCCCCGAGGCCCCTTTTCCATCACAAATCCGCAGTTACCCCAATGGTTAGGCACCCTTTGCGCAGCCAGGAGGTGGGGGATCGAATCCCACCCCCTGCAGAATAAAAACATCTTTTTTATTTCAATTCTCCAGATCCAGAAACTTCCAGGAAATAACAGTTAGGCCCCTGCAATTTCTTTTCTAGCCCTGTAAAATTATTTCTAAGTCCCTAGAGGTGATAAAAATGGCAGATTTGCACCTAAACTTGTAAAATGCATAACTAAATCATTTTAACTCCAATTTTAACTTTTTAAATATGTTTTCTGTCCCAAATTAAATGTTCTATCCAAATATAAAAATTGTTTACTGTTTTGAATATTTTAAATTGGTGAAATATTTAAAAACTTGCTTAATTCACTTAAACTTGCAAAATTCATAACTTGGGCATAAAAATTCCAAATTCAACAAACTAAATATGTTTTCCAATCAACTTTTCATGTACTTTCCAAATATAAATTTTGTTTGCTGTTTTGAATAATTTAAATTGCTGAAAACAACTGTTTCTTAATTAATGCATTTAAAATTGCCAAAATAATAACTTGCTCATTTTAAATCCAATTTCAACAAATAAAATATGTTTTCCATGCAAAATTAAACCACCTTTCCAAATATAAAATTTGTTTCATGTTTTGAATAATTAAAATTGGTTAAATGATTTAAACCTTGTTTAATTCATTTAATATTGTTAAATTCATAACTTGGTCAAGCTAATTTCTTTTGGGACATATAAAATATGATTTCAAACCATAAAAGTCTAAATTTTTCAAATATGAACTTTGTTATCTACTTTGAACAACTTAAATTGGTGAAAACAACAAATGCTTGTGTAACTCCTTTAAGAAGCACATTTTCATAACTTAATAAATAAAAATTCCACACTTGGTAAATTCCATTTCTACTTGCATCTACTGTTGTTTTCTTATTGCTTCCATCATGCATGCATCATGCTAATTCACTTACACATGATGATTTGTTGTAGAACAATTAATTCAACCATAATTCATGGGCTTTCCATATGCAATCCAATTGCATATGGGTCTATTTAATCATGTTGCTATCTTGTCAACTAGTTTATTTTGATGCATCAATTAATCTGCCATGCATCATCCCATGATTGTGCACTATATCATGTATTGATTGTTCGTCTCTTTTCGATTGTTTGTTTGCTTCTTATCGATTAGACGATGACGTTGAGACCGACGAGGTTTACGATTCTACTTCAGAGGATTTTAGCTCAGTACCAGGCTACTGAGTTTGCAGGCAAGTTATCACTCACATGAACCACTGTGTTCCTTTCAACATTGGTTACCGATACTTTCCGTTGTCTATTCTGCTGGCCATATGTATCGTTGCTTGTTCTCCGAACCCATCACATGATACCCTGAACCCTGATATTGCCTCACCTCCATACCCATAACCCCTTGCTTGTTGCCTTAGTCTTACCTAGCATTCTTAGGGTTGCTTTTGCTCGAGTCTGTTGTCGGTTACTTCTTTTACCTTACTTATTTATGTTCTGGGGGCTCGATGTTAATCAATCAACCTGTTAATGCTAATGGTAATAATAACTTGATGATAAGGCACCGGCAGGAGGACCTGTGTGGTTTTGAGGCCTGCTAGTGTCGACCCTAATAGGAAAAGGGTCTTGTCTACTGATCCATGATGAGCGCACTACCCGTATGTGGGAAGCGAGTATGGGCGCCCCCCTCAATTTGATTCGATTCGCATCTCGTCCAAATCGCCACACGTAGTTCGGGCTTTCCATTTGATGCATGCATGTTTTTGCGAGCCCAGGCCAGGGTGGAACTTTTGTAGTCGGCATTTAGGGCGGCGTGGTCTTCCAGTGCTATGAGGGTCCCCTTTTCTTCGTGGGGCTCGATTAGCCGCGCACGCACAGCACGTGGTGCTTTGGGCTTGATGCGAAGAAGAGTTGAGTTGTGTTGAGTGCCCCGCTTGGTGGGAGGCATCCCATCTGGCGGGTTATTCATACGTGTACGGCTAAATTGGTGCATCCCTGCAGGGTAAATCTTCTCGAGAAGCCGTGTTTTCCGCGGTTATGGACTACTTGGTGAAAGTACTGGCTAACAAGTACTCAGGACAACTTAAACCTAATGATTAACAACCTCACACCCAATGATTAACAACTTGACTAGTAATAGGCTTATTGACACAATAATCTGAACCATCATTATTTCAACTATGTGAGTTATCCTCGGATTGCTTCTTTGGATAAGGGGCGAGATCCAGGATGGGTTTGTTTGAAGTTATCTCTCAGTTGGTTACAATACTCGATCTTATCTTCCTATGTTAGCCGGAAGTTGTAGTATCTTTCTGTAGTTGGTTAGAGCAGCCCGCTACAGCATCTTTTACATCACCTATTCTTCCGTTGAACCTAAAGCATTTGTGTCCGGTGTTGCCGGGTACACCTTGGTGAAGTGTGAGTCTTGCTTGCCAGTACTTGTATGTACTGACCCCGTTGGGGCTGTGGTTTACGCAGAGTACGGTTACGATGATCCCCATGGAGGCTACTACGTGGAGTACGACGACGTTGTTGACGAGTAGATAGCGGACCCGGGCAGGATCCGAGACGATGTGGATGGGCTCCGTTTTCTTTTCATTCCCGGCTTCTTAATCCTATTTGGATTTTGTCTGTACTCAGACCCATTGAGTGTTTCCGCTGCCATGTAATGATGCTATGTTGGGACATGTGTCCTCTGAATGATTGTATTTGCTATTCTCTGCCTTAGTGAAGGCCATTTGCAACTTATTTCAATCTTTTGTGTCTTAGAGATATGTTGTGCTACCGTTTCGTTTAACGTCGTTGACGTACCATGTGTGATTGGTATGAAGTACGTCAATGGTAGTACCTGCGATCTCTAGTGGATAGTTTACATCGACGATGGAATAGCGGAGTTTGGTTGTCGCACATAAGTGCTGGCCTACTCGTAAGAGGATACGGGAGCAGATAGGCCCCGTAATCCAAACATCTGCTATCCAGTTCGGACGGTGAGTATCCTCTAGAGGTCAGGGTGCGACAATCTCGGTGTAACCGAGACAGTCGGAAATTAAAACATTTTTGCGCTTCACTCCAGAAGGATTGGGAATGTGATAAATGGAGAAGAGAATGCATAGGTCCTCTTCCCTGGATAATAAGATTTTGCAAACGCTCCTCTCCTTCACGTGTCGTCTTTTTAGAGTTCATTCGTCGGGTAGGATCCCTCTCAGTACTCTCCACCCAAAGACTCGGATTTTTGGTTGAACTTTCAATTTCCAAAGGGAATTCCACATATGTTCGTTGGTCTGTGAGGTTCCGGTATTCGTTCCTTCCTCTAGAGCTAGCCGCTCATTTTGATTCACTAGACATACTCACCGGCATCAGATATCACTACAACACGGTAGATATTTAGGGGCACTTAAAAGTGCCCCTAAATATGTACTTAGTGCCACTAAAACCTTTTAGTGGCACTTTGAGAAAGTGCCCCGGTTGATCATGTCTCTAAAGGGTTTTAGCGGTACTTTGGCAAAGTGCCACTAAAAGTATATCTATAGTGGCACTTTGACAAAGTGTCTCTAAAAGGTTTTAGTGGCACTTTGCCAAAGTGCCACTGAAACCTTTTGGAGGCAATTTGCCAAAGTGCCACTGAAACCTTTTAGAGGCACATTGCCAAAGTGCCACTAAAACCTTTTAGAGGCAATTTGCCAAAGTGCCACTAAAACATTTTTGAGGCAATTTGCCAAAGTGCCACTAATTGAACATTTTGAGAGGCAATTTAACGGTAGATTGTACAATGAAACATACATTCAAACATTATAGGAAATAGTTCATTCAAAAAATTAACAGGTCATTGTACATTACTATCACACCATATTGTACATAAAAACACCCAAGCTCACAAATTTCTGGAAATAAAGTCTCTACCACAAGATTCTATCAGTTGAATGTTTCTATAAACCCACGAGGAAAGAACTAACCTGCCCCAGTCAGATTTGCCATGCAAACACCACAGGGTTCTTTCAAGTTAAATAGTTAACACATAAAAGGAACTCCTAAGCTGTATTGACTTCACGGTTCTACTAATATGTTACCCTAGGTGTATGCTCATATGTTGTAGAAATAGAGAACTTTTCGCAAGCTTCAAGATATGCCTACTTCATCAATCTTCTGGTCCAATATGATCTGTAAAACACAGAACTATTAAACCGTGTGTGATATGTAGATATAGATGGAAATCAGATCAGGCACAAACAACTACGGAGTATAGGAAAATACAAAGAGAAAATTCAGAGAGGTCTAAATAGCATTTTGCTGGCCACTTATGATGGGCCCACTGTTCATCTCAATGTTCAAACTGAGAATGTTCTCATGTCAATATTTATCAATTATGAATGGTTATTCATTAATATATTGCATCATAATTTACAGAGGAAAACGTTCAAGGTACCTTCAGCATAAATGTACGGTTATATTTAGTGGATTGAACCTCTTGTAAGCTTGAGTTTTAAATTTCTCCATATTTAAAGTTACCATGCATAACCATTTAGTTAAGATAGAAACAAAATAACAGAATGTTGTAAACTATGTATAATAACAGATGGAACTAAACATAAATGAATAACTGTTCCGTGTGTGCCATTACGTGCATATTTACAACTCCATAATTGGTGGTGAGTGCATGGTTACTGAGAATCTGAGACATTGATAACTGACATGTACTTTAGATTTAACTTCATGTAATGCTTTCATTTCCAGTGCAATTTGTTTCAGCTGCAGAGCATACATGAATGTATAACAGAGCTCAAGGAATATGGAAACAGCCCCACCTATAAATGGTGTGAGTGGGTGGCTCGTTTCATCCAAGGGGGAAGTGTGGGAGAGCGTGTTAATGATGATATCGGTCATTATTTTCAAACTTTAAAGGGATTGAAACAAGGGGATCCTTTATCTCCGATTTTATTCAATCTGGTTGCAGATATGCTGGCAGTTCTTATTGATAGAGGTAAAGAGGACAACCAAGTGGTTGGTCTGATGGACCATTTAGTAGATGGGGGGATATCCATTCTTCAATATGCTGACGACACAATACTTTTTCTAGAACATGATATTGAGAAAGCTGTCAACATGAAGTTCATTTTGTCGATGTTTGAACAGCTGTCGGGGTTGAAAATAAATTTCCACAAGAGTGAGATTTTCTGCTTTGGCAGAGCAGCTGAATGTTTAGATGAATACCGTGATGTTTTTGGGTGTGATGTTGGGTCTCTTCCTTTTAAATATCTCGGTATTCCGATTCATCATAGGAGATTATTAAATAAGGAGTGGAAAATTATCGAGGATAGATTCGAACAAAAACTGAGCTCTTGGGTGGGTAAATTGTTATCTTATGGAGATAGGTTGGTTCTAATTAATTCAGTATTAACAAGCCTACCTATGTTCCTTCTATCTTTCTTTGAAATACCCGTGGGGGTAAGAAAAAGATTAGATTACTTCAGATCTCGGTTCTTCTGGCAAAGTGATTCTAATAAGAAAAAGTATCGTCTTACTAAATGGAATATTGTGTGTCATCCGAAGGATCAAGGGGGTTTAGGGATTGAGGTGTTGGATATTAAAAATAAGTGTCTACTGAGTAAATGGTCGTTCAAGATTTTAAATGAACAAGGGGTGTGGCATGAGCTAATTTCTAATAAATATTTGGCTGGGAAAACATTGGCTCAAGTTGAAGCTAAACCCACTGACTCTCCTTTCTGGAAAGGAATTATGGGGGTTAAGAAGGATTTCTTCAAGCATATTGAATTTAGGCTGGGAAATGGGGAAGGGATCAGATTTTGGGAGGACTCGTGGCTTGGGAATTCTCCTCTTGCATCCCAATACCCATCACTGTATGCAATTGTGCGACAGAAAAATGCTTTGGTCTCTGAGGTTTTTAGACAAACACCATTGAATATTCAGTTTAGAAGGGCACTTATTGGGGATAAATGGGAATCTTGGCTTTGTTTACTAACCAAACTTATAGGAGTTCAGTTATCACAAAGTGAAGACACGGTTAGATGGAGAATTTCGGATTCTGGTAGCTTTTCTGTTAAATCCCTTTACATTGATCTTATGCATGGGCATGTTAGATTTCTTCGTAAATATTTGTGGAAGATAAAAGTTCCCCTAAAAATTAAAATATTCATGTGGTTCCTCTCTAGGAAAGAGTTACTAACCAAAGATAATTTAGCCAAAAGAAAATGGGAGGGGTGTACAAGGTGTGTTTTTTGTGGTGCGGAAGAGTCCATAGAACACTTATTTATATCATGTGATTTTGCTACTAAAATTTGGCGTTTAGTACACTTTACTTACAGTATCTCACCCCCAAAAAGTATTAAAAACATGTTCGGTAACTGGCTATTCGGTATAGACAAAAAAAACTAAAGCGTTTATACGCATAGGTGTATGTGCGTTTCTTTGGGCAATTTGGAATTGTCGGAATGGAATCATTTTTAACAAAGAGAAGATTGGAAATTTTATGCAGGTTGTGCTTCAAGCTACACATTGGATCCAAGCGTGGGCATTGTTGCTCCCAGAGGATCAAAGAGGACGTTTGGCTTCTGGATGCATTCGAATGATGGCGGTCGTTCGGGCTATCTACAGCAAGGGTGGATGGTTGCACACTAGGCGTCTAACTGATGCTTAGCCCTATTTGCTAGAGTGTGTTGGCTCATTCTAGACATTTTATCTACTCATATTGTGTGAGACTTTGATTCATACTTTGGTTGATGTAAGATCTAAACTGAATGTTATTCGATTAATAAAAGCCGTGTGCATCAATGCGATGCAGAGGCTGGGTTACCCTTTTCAAAAAACAAAAAAAAACAAAAAAAAACCTATATGCTAGTGATGGATTTTAAAGTTTAAACCACAGGTCATTCTAAATAAAACAGAGTAAACAGTATGTGTACAACTAGTATATGTACAACTAGTAGTATCAGTCAGCAGACATGCACACTTGGACTAGCTAGTATTTAATTTGTTGGCATTTCAAGTGCAACGACAACATGCCATCACATGCATGGCAAGCTTATTAACCACAGCGAGTAGCCAGGTAGTAGTATCAACCAACAGCCAGGCACGCCGGGACTAGCTAGTGTGATTAGGCATCTCAAGTGCAACGACATATGCCATGCCATCACATGCATGGCAAGATTATTAACCAATCGAGTTGTTAGCTAGAATCAACAAAGATATAATGGCTGCAAGGTCATCTTGACGCTGAAAAGTCGCCACGGTGGGCATTGGAGGAGAGCAGCTCGAAACTGCCTGCGTAGAGCAAGATACATGGAATTAAGAAGACATATTTGTCAGCTTCTACTCTTAGCTACTCACCCTTAGCACTTGGACACACACTCGAACTCTATGTAATAGACA
This sequence comes from Alopecurus myosuroides, assembly GCA_028641055.1. NCBI lineage: Eukaryota > Viridiplantae > Streptophyta > Magnoliopsida > Poales > Poaceae > Alopecurus > Alopecurus myosuroides. Next base: position 483,947,742 of record CM054058.1, read on the forward strand.
GAAGACACAAGCAGTTTTTGTGCAGCTCAAAGCTGGCTTCGTTTCCTGAGTTTCTTGATACACTTGCACTACTTGGTGTGCTCAAACTGATACAAAGGGGACCTATTTATACTACTAGTGCAGCTCACGTACAACTCTCCTATAGTGTGAAAATCTGACTAGTGGAAGGAAAGAAGTCAAGCCCACTTATCCTGGACATAATCATCACATGTATGCAGAACTCTTTCTAGCAGCTTTTGCAGGTTTATCTTGCTGGTCTTTAGCAGCTTTGCAGGTACTTGGTTGGCCTCCATTTTCATATTCGGTTCACACTCCATCATGTGTGAACCTAGCACATGCACATGCACGTACACATGCAAGTATTGCTTAGGAGTAGGAACGTGATTACTCAACAATTCTCCCCCTAATCTCGTTGCTGATGTTGACGATGCCAATTCTCGCTCGCAGACTCTGAAACTGAGTGCGACCAAGTGCCTTGGTCAGGATATCCGCGAGCTGGTCTCCAGTGTTGATGTACTGGACGTCAATCTTGCCATTTTCGACGCACTCCCTGATGAAGTGGTAGCGTGTCTCGATGTGCTTACTCCGATCGTGGAAGACCGGATTTTTGCACAACTGAATTGCTGTAAGGACCCCAGACCGGCAGTCTGAAACCCTCCGTATGCATACATTCACGATCCCAGAAAGATCAGTCGTGAACAACATACAAAGTTGGCAAACAGAAATACATCATCCATTACACGAATACATAAAGGTATTACACAAATGATCACATGATCAAGTTTAAAGCAACTGCCAAAAGGGAAGGCAACATAACAAACACAACGGAAGACAAATAAAACACAACGTAGTTGAGCCCAAGTCACGCCTTAACCTACAGGCTGCTGACCCGGAGACGATCCTAGTTCGCAAAGCCCGTCAACTCCGTACTTCTCTTCATAGATCTCCTTTGGAGGCTCCTTCTCCAAATCTGATAAGTAGATACCAGGGGCGAAACCATAATGAGTACATTTGAATGTACTCAGCAAGACATCCATCATGTCACTTACCAACATGCAACTATGCTTATATGGTGGAATAGGTAGGCTATAAATAGGGTTCACTACCAATGGTGTTCATATATGATGACACCACAGTTGCAGTCAGGTTAATCTGTATCTTCGTTGAAGAAGATACTTCAGAAGAAAATAATATAGTTTTATTTCTCTTGTAGATCTCACATGTACAAGAGTTTTTGTAAAACTTTGTTAAAGAATATTTTCTCTTTGCAAAACTTCTTGGAATCAGTTTCCAGAATTCTTGCTTAGAGTAGAAAAGGTTTTCTTTGCAAAACATTTTGTTTTTGTATAACAGCATCTGGCTTTTCATCATCGACGATACCTCCATGGTATAAGTTTCCATTTCCTTTCCGAACTTCACAAGTTCAACACTTCCTTTCCAAAAATCCTTTTTGAAAACATTGACACAATGCTAGCTACATGGCCATTCAACCGTCCATATCCGAGGACGCGGCTATCTCGAAATAGTTTTACTCTGCAGAGGTGTACACATTTCCACTAGATCCAGAATCCGCCATGAAACACCCATGGACTGTCCTCAACCTATGAGAACATCAGATAACTGATCTTGACTATCCACTATGTACAAGCTAGCACATGACTATCTCTTCAATTGGGGTTCCCCCTCCCTGGCAAGCCGTGTCGCACACCGCCAATACAGGAGACCCAACTGCTGCATCCGGAGGGAAAATTAATCCCACACTTTAGATGTCCCGTATGCTCCACTCCTAGCAACACTTCGGTTCGGAGGATCCAATCCCCTATAGCACTTGAGATAGCTCACATACTAACCATAACAAGTTTTTAATCAAGCCCCTACCCATATTGGGGTAAAGTGGCAGTACGGTAAAGGTTGTCCAGCGAAGACTAGGTTATGTGTCATTTTTGAAAACACCACTTTCTCAAAAATGACCACTTCCACATTCCTCCGGAGAACAAGGATCCGCCTTTTCTCCGGGTTTTTCCGTAAAGCCTTTGTTTTGTAGAATCACAATTTTAGGGTGTCCACTTAGGGACTAGTATATTTGATGGTAATAAATACCATATGGTGGCTTATGGGCTTGGTATTACCAAGTTTAACTACTGGCATGATAGTAACCTATATACTAATATAGTAGGAATAGCCACATCAAAAATAGTTTTGATAATCAAGTTTTGGGTAAAACTTCAGAGGTAAAACATGCATGATATATAATGGTAAGTATTGTATCAGCAAGCAATCAGGATGGCTTGCCTCAAGTCTCTTAATGTCCCTGGCCTTGAAGCAACTTGAACTTGACGCACAGCTCCACAACTGCTTCTTCTTCTCCTTCGCGTTCTAGCGTCGTAAAGGAAATAAAAGAAACACACTCAGGTCTAAAGTACAAACAACTAAGCTAAGAAACACATACAGCAAAAAATGTTCACTCTCGAGTTCTCTCGAAACGATAACGCGAAAACTATCTCACATAACTCTCACGGTCCAAAACTATCGTCATGCACTATGTATGGTTTAGAAAACCATATCCCACATCATACATACCATATATGGAGTGGTGTACCACTCTCATAATAAGATATACAAGAAGCTAAAAATATAGCTTGTGGGTGCAAAAGGTTAGGTTGCTAAGGTAAAACAAACAGACAGAATAATACCCATGGTAGTGGGTATTACTCACCACAAGCAACTATCACTCTATGTGTTCATGATTTTTAGTTGGATGTTTTAGTTTCACAAGATACTCTTAAGCACAATAATAACACAATTATAAACTCATGCTAAGGTAAAACACTCCAACAAAATCCAAACAACAAGCAAACACACCACAATTGAATAGACTATTTATTCACTATGTTATTGTTTACTAGAGGTTTTGGAATCCCTCAATTATGAAAAATTAGCAAACAACCAGTACCTAAAAACAAGGATAACAAGTCATAAAAATAATATAAAACACAATCATCACTCAAGGTAATATCCCTATCAAAAGCATAGAAACAGGACTGCACTGGTAACACACTAGTGTGGGAAATCTACACAAGCATGTTATAAGAAAAACTTATATTTTACAACTATAGCACAAGAAACTAAATGATTCATGGCATCATAACATAAGTGATAACTTCATAAATATGCTATAATAAACTCATACACTTATGAAATAAAAGATGAAAATACTATAGCAAAAATCACCATTTTCTAGTGGTGACACTAGTTCATCACTAGAGAAGCAAACAAGGTTACTATGATGCTTAATTCTAAACGAGCAAGTCATGATCATAAAATGTACCTAATAACAGTACACAAAACTTACACATGCTAGTAATCACAAACATCAAAACAATCCCATGAAACAACTATTAAACATGCATAAATTAATTCTAGCAATTTATGTTTTTCTTAAACAATTACTAGCAAGCAAGCAAGGTATACTTACACAACCAGTAGCTATGCAATCAAAGAAAAGTTATCTAAACCTTTTCAAAAATCCAAACACTCAATTTAAAATCATTCACAAACAATCTATCAATCAAAAGGAATTTAGTTTATTTGCAAACAATTTAATTTAGCACTCAATAGTGAATCATTTCTTAACAAGATACTCCTAAGGAATATTATGCTAACAAATGGATCACACCTAACATACTAGTAGATCCTTATAAGAAATAAACTTCTCACTTGCATAAGTGAAAACAAACCATTATATTTTCCATGGTGGAAAATATCCTATCAACCACATAATTAAAAACATGTTATTTTCTCACATGTGCATGGTTGGGAATTTTCATCCACAACCAAGATGCAATAGGACCAGTGGGTTATGGGCCCATTAATACCAAAGTAAATGAGGTACTAAGCCTCTGGTTACTCATGACAAAAATTAATATAACAAAATAAATAAAACAAGGCTATTTATTCTAGTGCATACAAGACTAGTGCATAAGAATAACAAAACCTACACATGCTTCACCATAAAAATACATGCAAGCTATCAGAGACAAAAGCATCAAAATAACAGTACCAAAATGGTACTGGATCTATAGCAAACATAGCACAAAAATTATCAAGGCATTCACACAAAGATCTAGCTCTCACAATAATTCCAAAGAATAAACACTAGAAAAATAACAAATGCTACTCATGCTTTGCTATAAGATCACATGCAAGTTAATGAAGATAATAGCATATAAATCACAGTACCAAAATGGTACTGGACTCACCACAATCATAGCAAAAACTTAGGTAACAAGCACACAAAGATTTGATCACACAACTAGTGAAATAAGTACTAGAAAACAAACAACAAATGTTACACATGCTTTGCTATAAAATAAGGTGTAAGCTAATAGAGATAATAACAGAGAAATAACAGTACCAAAGTGGTACTTGATCTATCATAACCACAACAAAAATCTAGGTACAACAAAGCTACAAGGATTTGGTTCACATGATATCCAAATAAATAAAACTATAAATTGACAAATGCTATTCCTATTTCTATTTGACTTTCCAAACATGCACACACTTTCTAAGGTAGATGTACTGCAAGAAAACAACCTAATAACAAGATCCAACACATCTCTACATTCTAGGAACAAAGATTAAACCAACCAAACATTTCATTGCAAACAAAAACAAACAAAGAAAACAAACAGAAAAGCTGCTGTTTCTAGATCTGTCCACCAAAAATAATCTAGAGCTCAAAAAATTAATCTAAGCTTGGATAAGATAGATCTAATCAATACCAAACTCATCAAATTGGATTTGCTTCAAAAATCATTTTTAAACTCCTTATAAAAGGTCTAGAAAAGCCTACTGGTCTTTTACCAAAATGGATGTCATTTCCATTTGGTAACTGGCGTTGATGTAAGGCCAAGTCCTATGGATAGATCTACTCATAGGCTACTCAAAACATTTTGATTTGACCAAAATGGATACAGATCCAAAAAGTTATGCCAAAAATGGCTAAACAGACAGTCTGTGGCAAAACAGGTATTGTGACAAAAATAAAAGTGCAAACTTGGATCTACCAACGGGAAATGGTTAGGAAAACATAAGTCTAGTGCTGTGAATTTTTGTAGAAAATAATCTGCACGAAAACTATTTTTCACAAGCTCAAAACGACAGACAAACATCTGCAGGGATTTGAGGTTCCTCACATCGGTTTAAGAAAAATGGCCGGCGGCGATTTTGGAGCTCATGGAGCTCACATGGCTGGCTCAAGGCTCCTCTAAGCTTGGGGATGAAGTGTGCTCGTGGGGGGGCTGTGGAGGAGGGCTATGGAGTAAGGAAACAACAAGGGATGGCTTATAGCCAAGGGTATGAGGGCAAGGGCAATGTGTGGCTTGGGTTCATGCCATTTGATGGCATATGAGGTGCTCAAGGGGCTTTTTGGTCACATCATAATAATGCAATGAGGCCAAGGGGCAAGACCACCAAGGGGCAAGTCAAGGTTGGCCTTTGGAGTGAGGAAAGATCAATGGCATGGGTCAAGGGTCAAGGGCAAAAATGGCAAGTGTGGCTTTGGATCCCTACCATTTGATGGCATAGAGGTGTTCAAGGGACTTTTTGGTCATTTCCATTTGAGTGCACATGGTGTCCTATTCAAGTACACATGTGACATGGGCAAGGTTGGCCTTTGGGGGCAAGGGGAGGCAAGTGGAGGCAAGGGGCAAGCCAAATAGTCAAAGACATGTGTGTGCCCATACCTTTCCATGTCACCACCTCTCTCCTCTCTTATCTACATGCCTATGGCTTCTAGAAGCAAGGCCAAGCATCCAAGGTGGAGTACTAGTTGTGGTGAACACAAGGGACAAGGTCTTACTTCGAATCTTGCAAGGGAAGGCAATAAAATCTTCTGCCCAAAATCGTATCTGTGACTGTTTCGAATAATTCAGAAAATTCTCTAAGTGTTGGAAAACAGATCAAAGGTTCAAAAAGTTGAGTTTGTTTTCAGGGTTCAATTGCTTTCCAAAATTGGTTTTCAAAGTATGGATGTGTTAAACATGTTATACACTTTCAGAAACAACTTTTGAAAACAATTTTTAACTAGTTTAAGGCCATGAAAATAATGTGGAAAAAGACCTACTTTCTGTTTTTATCTGTTTCTCAAAACTGCCTTATTTTGCCTTAATTTTATACCACAAAAACAACAAGCAAAAGATAGTTTTTATTTCTCCAAAAATAAAAGTGAGCTTATGGGTTTGTAGTACATATATCAAGGATGAATTAAAAGTCAAGAAACCATAATATAACCATTTATAGCTTGGTGAAAACAATGGTAGAAAACAGGTACTTGGCTTTATTTTCAGGAATTGTTTTCTATAGGAAAGTTAAAAGAAAACTTTCATAGATCATTTTGGAAACTTGTTTTCTTGGATCAAACAAGGTTAAAAGTTTGTTTTAAGATGAAAACAAGAATGATCCAAGTCTTGGAATAAAAATCCACTCAAGTAATAATAAGAAAACATTAGGGAAAAAATTATCAGGAATATTTTTCAGAAACATATGGTGTTGGTTTTATAATGAAACAAAACTTATGTTGCAAATATGATTAAGGTCATAACACAAGTTAGTTAAAACAATCATGTTGTTATAAAAATAATTTGTTGGCCCTAATAGTTGTCTTCTTGAGCACAGTACAAGAATCCAAAAACTGGGGTGTGACAGACCTTCCCCCCTTAAAAGAATCTCGTCCCGAGATTCGCAGGCAAGCGAAAAGAGGGTATGGTCAAAACAACAATGTTAGATGATTTGTTTACAAAACATGTGTTGGTGTTTTGTAACATTATTTACAGGGGCTTCCCCCCTTTGATTTATCTTACCAGAATTCACCGGTAAATTTGTTTTCTTTACAAAGGTTTGGGTGCCATGGTCTAAACCTCGAAAATATTGCTCCTTAAATGGATATCCATCAACGTTTATTTAGTATGAGCTTTCTATTGCTCACTATCCAAAATCCAGGAAAATCCACTATCTTCCTCTTACTAATATATTTAAATCTCAAAACATTTGTTTTCCTCAATGGTAGTTTATCAAGATCATAAAGTTATAGCAACTTTGAGTACTATCAACTCTATAAGGTTCCTATCAAAAAATCCAAGCTCAATATTGATATTTACTAAAATCTACCATCATCAATTTATATCCAGCAATCTTTCTAAACCTTAATGAGTTTTCCTCCATCTCATAAATCTAAAATCTGGTTCCTCCAACACATATATACGGGAGATATTGTCGCCTAGTAATGATCATAGTTTTATCTATCTACTATTTTTTTCCAACCTTTCACTACTTCAAAACAGCTATTGAATCATCCTAAGGCACATTTCTCTTTGTTTTTGGAAAAAGTTGATTACATGTTTTCTTTTTAAACGGGTCATAACAAACTCTGTAACACATCAACTCTATAAGTTACTTTGTAAGGTATTTGGTCTTAGACAGCAGCATAAAAAGAAAATTGGTGAGCCAACTCTGTAGGGTTTTATGCTCAAGAGATGAGGTTATATTACCTAGTTTGTAAGGTCTCCAACTAGAATTAGATGAAACCATTTTACTAACTTTGTAGGGTGGCACCAATTTTATGTGGCAAAAAAATTTAATTTACTCTGTAGGGTGTTATACTAACATTAGATGAGATTTTTGTTAGTATCGTTAACTATTTAAGATTTTATTTAGCCCGACGTGACACTTCTAGTGTTCCATTTACGTCGGGTTTTTCAAGGTGCGATCACAAACAAAACAAGGGGGTTCACAGGTGTGGTTTGAAACGTACCATTGGCTATGGCAGGAGTCGAAGATGCTCCTGCACCATCATCACTGTCTCGAGGTCCACTCATCCGATTCTTGCGTTTCTTCTGGGCTGGACCTTGGGTTTCTTGGCGTTCTTCAGGATGAGCTAGAATACGGTTCTTCTCGGGACAATCACGAGCAAAGTGTCCTTCCTGTCTACAGGCAAAGCAAACCATGGTTTTAGGCTTGAATTTCAACCGTCTCCTCGAAGATTGTGGCCTCGCAGGCAAAACGCTGCGAGTCACCCATAGACTAGTTTCTCCTGGCGTCACCATCTTCCGTTTGCGGCTCTCTCCAGCAAGCAGTTGCTGGTATCCTCTCATAAGGAACATAGTATTCTCAGCGTTGGTGATGGCAAGCTGAGTCAACTGTTCCAGGATAGCATGGGTGGCGATGTGCTCAGCACGAGCGGCTTTACTTTTTTCCCTCAACAGAGCAAACAGTTGAGCAACTGTCGGCTCAGGTGACGGAGGTAGATCGCTGGTCATGCTGAAGAAAAAGAACGGTGTAAGACGATAGCAACTAAAGGTGGTTTTGGTTTTAAAGGCTCGTGACATGTATCGGCTCATAGCGGATATGAGAACGGTAGATAACACGACAACAAGCAAACATCGATGAAACTAAAGCCAACTCAAACCAAGATTAACACGCATGTGAAAAACGAGTCTTAACATGCATAACTTAACTTAAAGGTTCACATGGCTACAACATAAGGCTTACAACACAACTGGCACACACAACGCTCTAACAGAGGAGCTCACACGACACGAACACAAACACAAACAAGCGTCTGGGGTGGAAAAATAACATAAGTCCTAACATCCTGCGGCAATCCTAAGTGCTCGAGGAAGCGCGTAGCTGTTCCTCCAACTCTGCAACTCGGGCCTTGCTAGCTTCAAGCTGGAACTTAAGGTCTCTCACATGTGCATGGAGATGGAAACCAACAAACCTCATGGTCTTTCCTTGTGCCACGAGACGGCGCTCGGTAGCAGTGGAAACTCTCAGGTCTTTGGTTAGCTGGAAGATCTCTCTTCCTTGATTATCGAACTCTCCTCTGAGCCTATCAAGGGAAAACTGAGTGTTGTACAGCTGTCCCTCCAAGTGCTGGAAATGACGGGCAAACACAAAGTCTTCGGTGACATCAACTGGCATGTTGTCCTCATCGCGCCTCCCATAGTATCTATAGGGGGTGCCTTCAAACGTGCCGCGAAAGAAGTTCGCGAGTTTGGCAATGGTCAGCTGCATCACTCTAAGGATACCATCTTCCCAACTGTTCTCCATGACTTCGCAAGTGATCTCTGGGGTTGATGGTGCCCTCACTGGTGCACGGATGGTGCAGACGACCAACCAGGACATTTCTCGTCCATCCATGTGGAACTGGGCTCCCTTTAACTCAGGTAGGGGACGACCGATCAGGCGAGTCATCTTGATCAAATCCTCCTCAAAGCGGCGGTAGCAAGGTTCATGCGATCCCAGCCGGAAGGACTTGGTGAAGACAACTGCCATCTACACAAGATTTTAGAGGGGATTAAGTTAGGTAGCAGTGTGCAAAATTTTAAGATCCTTATTTCTCTTGTTTGGTCTTTTAAAAGAGGACATAGAAAGTGCAACGTTTAGCCAACAGGGCAAAACGAGTCTTTTGCAAACAGACAAACATAGAGGTTTTGGTCAGTAGTGGTTGGTGCATTCAGGCCTTTTCTTCTTTGAGGGTTGTCGTTGTTGGAGCTTTATCTGTTGGAGTGCATCACTGGAACGCTATCAGCTCGTGTGGCTCGATGGTCCTCTATTTAGGCCCAACGGTGCTTTCATTAATTGTGGGGGAGATGGTGGTGGTTCACGACGGGTCGCATTATGAAGCGAAAACAAGTATAAGTCTAAGCAACAAATTCTTGTTTTTGAATACTATACAAACATTTTTGCTTGCAAAAATCTAACACGAGGCGATTCAAAAACAAGAGCGGGGCAAGCACAAATTTGCAAAATTTGAGCACCCCACAAACATATAGAAGCCTAGATGAACCAAATTCTACACCACACAACAGCACAAAGTCCTACGGACACACATAAGCAAGCCAAAACACACAAACAAGGATCCATTTGAGCTACGTCGGGGGAGGCTACTCATGGAGTCATTGCTAAATTACTCCAAACTAGACTAATCCAAAAATCCTAGAAGTGGCTGAAGAACTATATCTACTTCTGACCATCATCACTGTAGAGCTAGGTAATTATTTTGGTCTCTCGGGACATCGGCAAGTATACGAGTTTTTTTGGATGAAAACAAGATAATAGAATTAAATTTTTGATAAAACTTTATGCAACAATTTGTTTTTGAAACCCCAACTATTTTCTGAACAGAAAACTTCAAAGACGAGAGATGTTTCAAAAACAGAGCGGAGCAGTTGCAAACAAGTAAGAAATAAACTCTTAACCGAGAGAGATACCAAACTCTGTAAGGCCCGCCCTTCGAACCACTGTTCAAGGACGCCCTTGATATGCATTTAGAATCTTTTGAAAAGATCAGAAGGAGGAAAAATATACTAAAATTCCCTTAGATAAAAATAATTTAGATAGTAAATAGGTTTTTACTCAAAAATAATTTTCTTTCCTATCTGACGTCCATGCTAACTAAGGTCTCCTAAGGTCAGGATGGCTCTGATACCAACTCTGTAAGGACACCAGACCGGCAGTCTGAAACCCTCCGTATGCATACATTCACGATCCCAGAAAGATCAGTCGTGAACAACATACAAAGTTGGCAAACAGAAATACATCATCCATTACACGAATACATAAAGGTATTACACAAATGATCACATGATCAAGTTTAAAGCAACTGCCAAAAGGGAAGGCAACATAACAAACACAGCGGAAGACAAATAAAACACAACGTAGTTGAGCCCAAGTCACGCCTTAACCTACAGGCTGCTGACCCGGAGACGATCCTAGTTCGCAAAGCCCGTCAACTCCGTACTTCTCTTCATAGATCTCCTTTGGAGGCTCCTTCTCCAAATCTGATAAGTAGATACCAGGGGCGAAACCATAATGAGTACATTTGAATGTACTCAGCAAGACATCCATCATGTCACTTACCAACATGCAACTATGCTTATATGGTGGAATAGGTAGGCTATAAATAGGGTTCACTACCAATGGTGTTCATATATGATGACACCACAGTTGCAGTCAGGTTAATCTGTATCTTCGTTGAAGAAGATACTTCAGAAGAAAATAATATAGTTTTATTTCTCTTGTAGATCTCACATGTACAAGAGTTTTTGTAAAACTTTGTTAAAGAATATTTTCTCTTTGCAAAACTTCTTGGAATCAGTTTCCAGAATTCTTGCTTAGAGTAGAAAAGGTTTTCTTTGCAAAACATTTTGTTTTTGTATAACAGCATCTGGCTTTTCATCATCGACGATACCTCCATGGTATAAGTTTCCATTTCCTTTCCGAACTTCACAAGTTCAACACTTCCTTTCCAAAAATCCTTTTTGAAAACATTGACACAATGCTAGCTACATGGCCATTCAACCGTCCATATCCGAGGACGCGGCTATCTCGAAATAGTTTTACTCTGCAGAGGTGTACACATTTCCACTAGATCCAGAATCCGCCATGAAACACCCATGGACTGTCCTCAACCTATGAGAACATCAGATAACTGATCTTGACTATCCACTATGTACAAGCTAGCACATGACTATCTCTTCAATTGGGGTTCCCCCTCCCTGGCAAGCCGTGTCGCACACCGCCAATACAGGAGACCCAACTGCTGCATCCGGAGGGAAAATTAATCCCACACTTTAGATGTCCCGTATGCTCCACTCCTAGCAACACTTCGGTTCGGAGGATCCAATCCCCTATAGCACTTGAGATAGCTCACATACTAACCATAACAAGTTTTTAATCAAGCCCCTACCCATATTGGGGTAAAGTGGCAGTACGGTAAAGGTTGTCCAGCGAAGACTAGGTTATGTGTCATTTTTGAAAACACCACTTTCTCAAAAATGACCACTTCCACATTCCTCCGGAGAACAAGGATCCGCCTTTTCTCCGGGTTTTTCCGTAAAGCCTTTGTTTTGTAGAATCACAATTTTAGGGTGTCCACTTAGGGACTAGTATATTTGATGGTAATAAATACCATATGGTGGCTTATGGGCTTGGTATTACCAAGTTTAACTACTGGCATGATAGTAACCTATATACTAATATAGTAGGAATAGCCACATCAAAAATAGTTTTGATAATCAAGTTTTGGGTAAAACTTCAGAGGTAAAACATGCATGATATATAATGGTAAGTATTGTATCAGCAAGCAATCAGGATGGCTTGCCTCAAGTCTCTTAATGTCCCTGGCCTTGAAGCAACTTGAACTTGACGCACAGCTCCACAACTGCTTCTTCTTCTCCTTCGCGTTCTAGCGTCGTAAAGGAAATAAAAGAAACACACTCAGGTCTAAAGTACAAACAACTAAGCTAAGAAACACATACAGCAAAAAATGTTCACTCTCGAGTTCTCTCGAAACGATAACGCGAAAACTATCTCACATAACTCTCACGGTCCAAAACTATCGTCATGCACTATGTATGGTTTAGAAAACCATATCCCACATCATACATACCATATATGGAGTGGTGTACCACTCTCATAATAAGATATACAAGAAGCTAAAAATATAGCTTGTGGGTGCAAAAGGTTAGGTTGCTAAGGTAAAACAAACAGACAGAATAATACCCATGGTAGTGGGTATTACTCACCACAAGCAACTATCACTCTATGTGTTCATGATTTTTAGTTGGATGTTTTAGTTTCACAAGATACTCTTAAGCACAATAATAACACAAGTATAAACTCATGCTAAGGTAAAACACTCCAACAAAATCCAAACAACAAGCAAACACACCACAATTGAATAGACTATTTATTCACTATGTTATTGTTTACTAGAGGTTTTGGAATCCCTCAATTATGAAAAATTAGCAAACAACCAGTACCTAAAAACAAGGATAACAAGTCATAAAAATAATATAAAACACAATCATCACTCAAGGTAATATCCCTATCAAAAGCATAGAAACAGGACTGCACTGGTAACACACTAGTGTGGGAAATCTACACAAGCATGTTATAAGAAAAACTTATATTTTACAACTATAGCACAAGAAACTAAATGATTCATGGCATCATAACATAAGTGATAACTTCATAAATATGCTATAATAAACTCATACACTTATGAAATAAAAGATGAAAATACTATAGCAAAAATCACCATTTTCTAGTGGTGACACTAGTTCATCACTAGAGAAGCAAACAAGGTTACTATGATGCTTAATTCTAAACGAGCAAGTCATGATCATAAAATGTACCTAATAACAGTACACAAAACTTACACATGCTAGTAATCACAAACATCAAAACAATCCCATGAAACAACTATTAAACATGCATAAATTAATTCTAGCAATTTATGTTTTTCTTAAACAATTACTAGCAAGCAAGCAAGGTATACTTACACAACCAGTAGCTATGCAATCAAAGAAAAGTTATCTAAACCTTTTCAAAAATCCAAACACTCAATTTAAAATCATTCACAAACAATCTATCAATCAAAAGGAATTTAGTTTATTTGCAAACAATTTAATTTAGCACTCAATAGTGAATCATTTCTTAACAAGATACTCCTAAGGAATATTATGCTAACAAATGGATCACACCTAACATACTAGTAGATCCTTATAAGAAATAAACTTCTCACTTGCATAAGTGAAAACAAACCATTATATTTTCCATGGTGGAAAATATCCTATCAACCACATAATTAAAAACATGTTATTTTCTCACATGTGCATGGTTGGGAATTTTCATCCACAACCAAGATGCAATAGGACCAGTGGGTTATGGGCCCATTAATACCAAAGTAAATGAGGTACTAAGCCTCTGGTTACTCATGACAAAAATTAATATAACAAAATAAATAAAACAAGGCTATTTATTCTAGTGCATACAAGACTAGTGCATAAGAATAACAAAACCTACACATGCTTCACCATAAAAATACATGCAAGCTATCAGAGACAAAAGCATCAAAATAACAGTACCAAAATGGTACTGGATCTATAGCAAACATAGCACAAAAATTATCAAGGCATTCACACAAAGATCTAGCTCTCACAATAATTCCAAAGAATAAACACTAGAAAAATAACAAATGCTACTCATGCTTTGCTATAAGATCACATGCAAGTTAATGAAGATAATAGCATATAAATCACAGTACCAAAATGGTACTGGACTCACCACAATCATAGCAAAAACTTAGGTAACAAGCACACAAAGATTTGATCACACAACTAGTGAAATAAGTACTAGAAAACAAACAACAAATGTTACACATGCTTTGCTATAAAATAAGGTGTAAGCTAATAGAGATAATAACAGAGAAATAACAGTACCAAAGTGGTACTTGATCTATCATAACCACAACAAAAATCTAGGTACAACAAAGCTACAAGGATTTGGTTCACATGATATCCAAATAAATAAAACTATAAATTGACAAATGCTATTCCTATTTCTATTTGACTTTCCAAACATGCACACACTTTCTAAGGTAGATGTACTGCAAGAAAACAACCTAATAACAAGATCCAACACATCTCTACATTCTAGGAACAAAGATTAAACCAACCAAACATTTCATTGCAAACAAAAACAAACAAAGAAAACAAACAGAAAAGCTGCTGTTTCTAGATCTGTCCACCAAAAATAATCTAGAGCTCAAAAAATTAATCTAAGCTTGGATAAGATAGATCTAATCAATACCAAACTCATCAAATTGGATTTGCTTCAAAAATCATTTTTAAACTCCTTATAAAAGGTCTAGAAAAGCCTACTGGTCTTTTACCAAAATGGATGTCATTTCCATTTGGTAACTGGCGTTGATGTAAGGCCAAGTCCTATGGATAGATCTACTCATAGGCTACTCAAAACATTTTGATTTGACCAAAATGGATACAGATCCAAAAAGTTATGCCAAAAATGGCTAAACAGACAGTCTGTGGCAAAACAGGTATTGTGACAAAAATAAAAGTGCAAACTTGGATCTACCAACGGGAAATGGTTAGGAAAACATAAGTCTAGTGCTGTGAATTTTTGTAGAAAATAATCTGCACGAAAACTATTTTTCACAAGCTCAAAACGACAGACAAACATCTGCAGGGATTTGAGGTTCCTCACATCGGTTTAAGAAAAATGGCCGGCGGCGATTTTGGAGCTCATGGAGCTCACATGGCTGGCTCAAGGCTCCTCTAAGCTTGGGGATGAAGTGTGCTCGTGGGGGGGCTGTGGAGGAGGGCTATGGAGTAAGGAAACAACAAGGGATGGCTTATAGCCAAGGGTATGAGGGCAAGGGCAATGTGTGGCTTGGGTTCATGCCATTTGATGGCATATGAGGTGCTCAAGGGGCTTTTTGGTCACATCATAATAATGCAATGAGGCCAAGGGGCAAGACCACCAAGGGGCAAGTCAAGGTTGGCCTTTGGAGTGAGGAAAGATCAATGGCATGGGTCAAGGGTCAAGGGCAAAAATGGCAAGTGTGGCTTTGGATCCCTACCATTTGATGGCATAGAGGTGTTCAAGGGACTTTTTGGTCATTTCCATTTGAGTGCACATGGTGTCCTATTCAAGTACACATGTGACATGGGCAAGGTTGGCCTTTGGGGGCAAGGGGAGGCAAGTGGAGGCAAGGGGCAAGCCAAATAGTCAAAGACATGTGTGTGCCCATACCTTTCCATGTCACCACCTCTCTCCTCTCTTATCTACATGCCTATGGCTTCTAGAAGCAAGGCCAAGCATCCAAGGTGGAGTACTAGTTGTGGTGAACACAAGGGACAAGGTCTTACTTCGAATCTTGCAAGGGAAGGCAATAAAATCTTCTGCCCAAAATCGTATCTGTGACTGTTTCGAATAATTCAGAAAATTCTCTAAGTGTTGGAAAACAGATCAAAGGTTCAAAAAGTTGAGTTTGTTTTCAGGGTTCAATTGCTTTCCAAAATTGGTTTTCAAAGTATGGATGTGTTAAACATGTTATACACTTTCAGAAACAACTTTTGAAAACAATTTTTAACTAGTTTAAGGCCATGAAAATAATGTGGAAAAAGACCTACTTTCTGTTTTTATCTGTTTCTCAAAACTGCCTTATTTTGCCTTAATTTTATACCACAAAAACAACAAGCAAAAGATAGTTTTTATTTCTCCAAAAATAAAAGTGAGCTTATGGGTTTGTAGTACATATATCAAGGATGAATTAAAAGTCAAGAAACCATAATATAACCATTTATAGCTTGGTGAAAACAATGGTAGAAAACAGGTACTTGGCTTTATTTTCAGGAATTGTTTTCTATAGGAAAGTTAAAAGAAAACTTTCATAGATCATTTTGGAAACTTGTTTTCTTGGATCAAACAAGGTTAAAAGTTTGTTTTAAGATGAAAACAAGAATGATCCAAGTCTTGGAATAAAAATCCACTCAAGTAATAATAAGAAAACATTAGGGAAAAAATTATCAGGAATATTTTTCAGAAACATATGGTGTTGGTTTTATAATGAAACAAAACTTATGTTGCAAATATGATTAAGGTCATAACACAAGTTAGTTAAAACAATCATGTTGTTATAAAAATAATTTGTTGGCCCTAATAGTTGTCTTCTTGAGCACAGTACAAGAATCCAAAAACTGGGGTGTGACAATTGCGGTCTTGTTGTCCACATGGATTGTCGCGATGTCATCCTTCTTGTCGAGGAGGTCGCCAAGAAGTCGGCTGAGCCAAACTCCCTGACAAGCCGCAGTCGTCGCGGCAATGTACTCTGCCTCGCACGATGAAAGTGCGACCACTTTCTGCTTCTGTGACTGCCAAGTCACGGGGCTGCGACCGAGCGTGAACAACACACCCGTGGTGCTCTTTCGGTCGTCGATGTCGCCCGCCATGTCGGAGTTGCTGTAGCCGATCAGCTTGCTTCCGTCCTCATCCTTCATGTAGCGGCAACCGTAGTTGCGCGTGCCAGCGATGTACCGCAACAGATGTTTGACAGCAGCCATGTGCGCTGTCGTGGGCTTCTCCATGAACCGGCTAACATAGCCAACCGCGAAAGCAATGTCAGGTCGAGTGTGCACAAGGTACCTTAGGCTCCCGACAATGCTTCGGTAGAATGTTGCATCCACCGGTGGGTTAGAGCTCTCCTTGCTCAACTTGAGCCTAGGCTCCATTGGGACATGCACTGGGTTGCAGTCGCCCATGCCTGCCTTCTCAAGTAGCTTGCCGGCGTATGCGGCCTGGCCGAGTGTTATCTCGCCAGGGGCCTGCTTCACCTCGATGCCGAGGTAATAGCTGAGGAGACCCAAGTCACTCATCTGGAACGTGGCCTTCATCTCCACCTTGAACTTGGCGATCTCACGCGCGCTTGCTCCGGTCACAATCAAGTCGTCGACGTAGACGCCGAGAAGTAGTCGTGTGTCGCCGGTGCCACGCACATAGGCAGCGTGCTCCGACGGGCTCGTCTGAAATCCAAGTGACAACAGTGTTTTGTCCAACTTGGCATTCCAGGCTCTCGGGGCTTGCCGCAGTCCATAGAGTGCCTTGCGCAGCCGCAACACCTTGCCTTCTTCTCCTTCCTGGACAAAACCAGGTGGTTGAGCCACGTACACCTCCTCCTGAAGATCTCCGTTGAGGAACGCCGATTTAACGTCCATGTGGTGAACTTCCCAACTCTGTTGCGCTGCAATTGCAATGAGCACACGGACCGAATCGAGTCGAGCAACCGGGGCGAACACTTCGTCAAAGTCGATGCCGGCGCGCTGGACATAGCCTTTTGCAACAAGGCGAGCCTTGTGCTTGATGATGTTGCCATCAGAGTTCTTCTTCAATTTGAAGACCCACTTGAGCCCGATAGGGCGATGACCCGCTGGCAAACTTGCGAGTTCCCATGTGCCATTCTCCTTGATGGCGGTCATCACCTCCAACATGGCTGCACGCCATGCTTGGTGTGGTTCAGCCTCGGCGAACGTTGCGGGTTCTTCACCCGACACCAGAAGTAGTTCCTCGGCGGACTCGGCGACAATATTGTCGATGGTGCGGAACCTGCGTAGGCGTCCGTCGCCGTCTGCCGAGGTGGGTGTCACTCCAGCGGGAGGTGACACAAACTCCACCGGGGCGCCATTACCCGCGCGTTGTGTAGCAGGCACAACCGCAGGTGTTGCGGGTTCCTCCTGTTGTGGCGGGGAGAGAGGCGGAGCTGGTGTCTCTCCCCCGTCGTCCGAAGTCTCGTCGTCGTTTACGCCACTACCGGTTCCTGGAACCGGGAAGTCGATCGTGAACGTGTCAGCAGGGTGCACATTGGATTGTTCAGCCTAATCCCAGCTAGCGTCCTCATCAAACACCACGTCTCGAGAGACATGTGCGCGCTGTGACACCGGGTCATAAAGCTTGTATGCCTTTGACCCAACATCATAGCCCATGAGAACCATGGCGTGCTGCGATCATCAAGCTTCTTGAGCTGGGGGCGCGCCGTCTTGACATGTGCGAGACAACCGAACACCCGCAAGTACTGCAGGTTAGGTTTCTTGCCATGCCATGCCTCATATGGAGTTTTCCCGTCAACGCTGCGAGTGTATGAGCGGTTGAGGATGTATACTGCCGTCGTCACCGCCTCGCCCCAAAATTTACTCGGCACTCCACGCGCCTTGAGCATGCTGCGAGCCATGCCAACAACGGTCTGGTTGCGCCGTTCCACCACCCCATTTTGTTGAGGGGAGTAGGGAGCGGACAAGTGCCGTTGGACGCCTTGCTCGGCACAGTATGCGTCGAAATCCTTGGAGGTGAACTCTCCGCCGCGGTCCGTCCGGAGCGTGCGCAATTTGCACCCGCTTTGCACCTCAGCGCTTGCCTTGAAGCGCCTAATCGCCGCCTCTGCCTCGTCCTTGGAGGCGAGAAGCGTCAGCCACATGTAGCGGTTGTGGTCATCCACGAGCAGCAGGAAGTATCTCTTCCCTCTCGGTGTGGGTGGCGAGATGGGCCCACAGAGATCGCCGTGGACCAACTCGAGCTTCTCCGTCGTGCGAAACTTCGCCGTTTGAGGAAACAGGGCGCGACGTTGCTTGCCTGCAAGACAGGCGTCACAGATCTTGTCGACATGGTCGAGCCCTGGGAGACCGCGCACCATGCCTATGCGCGCCATCTTCTCGAGAGCACCAAAGTGCTGATGGCCAAGGCGCTCGTGCCAGCGCCATGCATCACTGCCGCGACGAGCCGAGAGGCATACCGGCTGCGCGATGTGTAGGGGAACCTTGTACAGGCGGTTCCGCGAACGTGCCACCTTGGCGAGGAGGTGCCGGTTCCTATCACGGACGTACATGGTCCCGTCACGGATCATCGTCTCGCATCCGTTCTCATCGAGTTGGCCGAGACTGACGATGCTCGTCTTGAGGCGTGGGATGAAGTAGACCTCCGTGAGCGCGCGGTGCTCGCCACCGCGACCCGTGAACATCACGGTACCACTCCCGCAAATGTCAACCACGGAATTGTCTCCGAACTTCACTGTGTCGTTGACCTTTTCATCTAGGTCGGCGAAGGCGGTTCGGTCACCCGTCATGTGGTTCGATGCACCGGTATCAAGGTACCACGACGCATCGAAAGGTTCACCCTCGTTGCCAAGTCGTACCTTGGCGCGTTCTTCGTTGAGGAAGACGCGGCCACCGGTGTGCTCGGGCACCATTGAGATGGCAGTCACCTGTGCCATTAGGTTGGCTGGCTCGTCGTCGTCACCAGCTTGCACCAAGTGTGCCTCATCCCGCTGCTTCTTGCGGCACTCACGAGCCCAATGGCCCGGTATACCGCAGTACCGACACTTGTTATCCTGCGCGGCGCCAGATGAGCCGCGACCGTGTTGGCCACCCCTGCCAGCATTGTTACGTGCACCATCCTGGCCGCGCCCACGTCCTCTGCCGCGGCGCCGGTTTGGTGCATAGCTGCTACCACCGCTTTTAGACGGACCACCGTGCTCGCGCTGCATGTGGGCGCGCCACTCGTCCTCCGTGAGCAGGAGCTTGCTGCTGGAGTCGTGCTCGTCGTCGCCGTCTCGTTCGTCGACGACTTTCAGCCGGCCGACGAGCTCCTCGATGGACAAAGTTTTTAAGTCCACCAGGCTCTCAATCGACCAGCATAGCTGCTTGTACCGCTTTGGAGCGATACGGAGTAGCTTGAGGACGACCTTCTTCTCGTCAAGCGGGTCGCCGAGGACCTCCAACTCGTTGGCGAGAGCTTGGAGTCGCATGGCGAAGTCGTCGATAGACTCCCCGGGACGGAACTTGATCTCCTCGTAGTTGAGGCGCAACGTTTGCGCCCTCGACTCGCGCACGCGCTCGGCGCCGAGTCGTAGAGTCTTGAGTGTGTCCCAAGCTTCCTTGGCGGTGTCCTTAGCAGCGAGGGTGCTGCGCATCTCCGGCGGCACGGCGCGAAGGATTGCTTCGAGCGCCAGCCTGTCGTCGGTGTACTCCGCGGTTCTGGTCTCCACCGCCGTCCACCAGCCACGACCTTGGAGGATGACTCTCATGAGCAGCGCCCAGTCGTGGTAGTTGGAGCGCGTCAAGAGCGGGAAGGATGTCGAAGACATGCCCGCGTCACGCACAGCACGCGGAGCCATTTGCTCCCGTCCGTCGTTCTTCGCTGCCAGCACTCTTGCCTTGACCCTCTCCTCGATCTCGGCTTCGATTTCCTCCTCCGACCTTGAGGCACTCGCACCACCACTCTTCGGCATGATATACAAAACCTAAGGCTCTGATACCAATTGTCAGCTTCTACTCTTAGCTACTCACCCTTAGCACTTGGACACACACTCGAACTCTATGTAATAGACAGAAGACACAAGCAGTTTTTGTGCAGCTCAAAGCTGGCTGCGTTTCCTGAGTTTCTTGATACACTTGCACTACTTGGTGTGCTCAAACTGATACAAAGGGGACCTATTTATACTACTAGTGCAGCTCACGTACAACTCTCCTATAGTGTGAAAATCTGACTAGTGGAAGGAAAGAAGTCAAGCCCACTTATCTTGGACATAATCATCACATGTATGCAGAACTCTTTCTAGCAGCTTTTGCAGGTTTATCTTGCTGGTCTTTAGCAGCTTTGCAGGTACTTGGTTGGCCTCCATTTTCATATTCGGTTCACACTCCATCATGTGTGAACCTAGCACATGCAAGTATTGCTTAGGAGTAGGAACGTGATTACTCAACAATATTTAGCAGTCAAAAAAATTGTTCTTCCAGAACCTATCACCATGATTCATGAGTAGCACAAGTGTCATTGTTGCACTCAACTCATTCAGAGCTCTAGGTGCTGCAATACAAAAACCCGCTCAAGTAAGAACTCAAGCTCCACAGGTTATGCCCACGCTTTATCAACAAGTTAGGTTTTTGGGTTTTCAGTAATTAAGTCAATTAAACCAACCCAAAATACTTAATCAGCAGATGTCCAGCAGCCAAAGCTTCGGATACACGGAACAAGTAGCATCAAAATAGCTACTGAAAGTTAAAAAAAAAAAAAATGAGACACATATAGTACTAGTAACATGCTGCTATAGTAGTAATACATACATAGTACATGAATGGAACTTGTCTATCTAGTTCCACCAACTACACCTCTGCCAGCCAAATAAAAAGGATGGCACGTAGTACTAGTAACAGGCTGCTGTAATCGTATGTATTCATGGTAGATCAATGAAACTAGACGGATAGGCGAGCTTCGCCTCGCCGCCTACATTGCGTTTTGTCATGGTGGATGATGATAACATGTTTAGTATTTTTTACTTCTTAGTGTTGCGTGGAAATTAAATATGTGGATAGGTAAAAGTTTGTTTTGTCACACAACGTCGAAGAACCAAACTTAGTTCTTCAAGCAATTGCGAATAAGCTATATATCTTTTATGCTTAAAAAACTATATATCTACAACATTGTTTTTGTCAGCTCATAACCTTACACTAAGTCTATAAGTGATTCACCGATCAACAAAATAATAATGTTGAACCAAGCAACAAATGAAATGCCATAATAGGAATTTTCCAGTCCACTATCGCACTTCGTGTCAAGCAGATGCCATCAAATGCCATATTCTCCATTTCTTGCCTGCTATTGGAAATCTTTTGTAGCCCAACATGTTCAGAACTGTTGTAGCCGCTATCTTTGCACTTTTAAGACCTAAATCTAATCTGGTTGACACCAGCAAACCTTCTGATGCTTTTCTCTAGGAAATGTTAGTCAAAATTTTGGAAGCCAACAATCTACCGCACGATCTGAAAATAGAAAACCAAAGGTCCACATATAGCTCGAGGTTATTGGTTCTTCATCTCTTGTTGCTTTCGGCGGACCACACCAATGCATCATCAGACATGGCCACATTTGCCATATCATGGCTAGAGGATTCTTTGGTCGAGGTTTCCTACAGTAAGCAGGTCTCCTATGGCAAACATGTGCAAAAAGACATAATATCACTAAAAGAAGGCTTCTATAGCTGGCAAGACCCCTCATGACATCACATCTTATCTGAGTTGTAAGAAATCACAAGAGCATGTCAAAATAATATAAATATAAGAACACATGAAATTCCAAAATAACACGAGTGTCTAGCTCACTGGTTTCAGTTGACTCCACAGTAAGCATGGCAAGCATGGGTACATCCGATAGCTACCTTGGCATGATCACTTCTACGTAGGCCAAGATAGCTAGGTCAACCTTCAGGATAAAACTTCAACAACTGAAAACAGATGTCTCTATGGAAGAAACAACACAACATGGTGGTATCAACAACATATTTCCGCCCATACAAACAGAAGGCACAATAGAGACGACACAAACTAAAAAAACAGCCGCACCACACCTTATTGAAGGACATCACCACACACAGGAAAAAGGTCACCCAATCAAGAAAGGCATTAGGCATACCAGCTTCACAACTATCCAATCTGTTACAAGCCAATGAAGGCACAACCAACAGGGACAAAGGACATATTTTTTGAAAATTTTGGCAATTCGAGGAACTTTGTCCGCATATGACCCCTCTGTAAAAACTAAGTCCAAATATTTCCACAGGTCAGCACAACGGCTAATGACGTCGAACTCACTCCGACATACTATCGATATGTCGCAATGTGCCGGATGGTAAAGTAAGTCCATTGCCATATGTGTGTTTCAGAACAGAAGCTCGAAAACTAAAATGCAAGGAGATAAATTTTAGTATCCTAACATCTTCAGTGATAAAATATTTTAGATCAACTATGTGGTACATGGAAAAAGAATCACATATTTGTTTGGACCTCATGTAATCCTTTCATTAGTCCAATCATTGTTGCACTCTAAGACTTATGCAATCTATTCTACTCCAGTAAATATCAGACACTCAAGAACTAAAATCATAACAAAGAACTCAAAATCACCAATAATTTTCTGTCCAACCCAAAATCACCAATTTCCAAATCTATGACCCAAAGAGCAGTTCATGACTCGTTGATTAGTTTTAAAGTGAAAATCAACACATAAATATTTGTTTCATCATGCACATGGATGACAGCTATTTTTTTCATAATTTGTCATCCTTTATCATGCTCGAAACTGACATGTGTGGTATATTATCAAAGCAAGTAAGAAAGGAAACAAAGTAACCAAGAGATCATACATATTGTTGTGTGTTCTCTCGCCACCCCCATGCACGGTTCGGCTCTAGGCACCGCGGCGCAAACATAAAGAAGGTCGGCTCCATATAAGACAGCACGGAAGTGCACACACACACGGCGCCAGACTTTTGGGAATCGTATCAGAAAGGTCGGCCAGCCCGTCGTCGCGCCCGAGTGTGGAACCCCAGCTGGAACAGAAATTAGGCACCACCCAGCGTGTATCCTAACATCATCACTTATACTCCATGCATCCCAACACCAAACCTATGGGCGAGATATGGAATTAGTTCTTGGAGGGGCCGGATTTATCAAAATAATCAGGAAGGAGCAGCTTCAGAAAACAACACTATCGAGAATGACAGAATAGTGTTAAATATAGATTAAGCCATACTGATTCGTACTCCTTTGCCTTGCACTAAAATCATCCCTGCAGGCACGCACAAGACTCTAGCAAACATGCCGACCCATAACGACCTGTGTAAAATGTTTTATCAGCATTTTAGTTAAAAAAACCGTATCTAATAACCAAGTACAAAGTTTCATGATGACCCATGTATTAAATAGTTTCTGTTATTTGGGAAATGCAATCCCTAATATGTCATGTCTAGCCATCTGAATTCTCATATATCTTCTAATTGCACTAAAGACGAACTATTTTAAACAGTGATAGCCATGGCAGGTCAGGTGAAACTCAAAGCATTGATAATCCATGAGCAAGCATCAATAAATTATAAGTGAGATCCTTCAATTATCCAGTAAATTTTATACGGCATCAGTAATTGAATTTCGATTGGAAGATTTCTACCTAGTAAAATAGAGTTCTACTTACTAAAAAGGAAATTGCCACAATAATATGAGCACAGCCTTGCAACTCTCAATCCATCAACTTGTTGACACCTACGACCAGACAGCCGCCAAGAGAAAAACTAAATGATTCCCTAGGAGTAGTTAAGAGAGAAATTGATAGGATAGGAATAACTCACAACTCAAGCCAGAATGACGTTATCAAGGTGACATCCAAGTTGTGTGTATGTATACTCTCCTATTGTGTATTTTGAGTTCTACGGCTGGTAACAGCATACCAATCACTTCTCATTGTTCTAGTATTCTCCAATTATATATATACTAACCGGGCCAATATAGCTTCCTAACTATGGCTAATTATGACAAAAGCTCCCAATATCCATCCAGCCTTGGCCTGATCCTCAGTTCCGGGGCGCCGCCAAACCGTGCTTGCCTCCGCCTCCATGCCCTATCAAAGCACCGAAAGCAGCTCATCCTAGTGCCCCCGGCACCTCCCCTCGCCGGAATCCTCGTGTTTCTACCTATCGGGGTCAAACCAGACCCTGGGTCTATATGCTACACAGCTGGTCACCAGCATTCAAGTAGCCGTGTCGCAGTAGATTGCGGGCATTCTGAACTTGCAAGATTACCGATAATAATATTGAACCAAAATCTGTAATCTAACTTATGGATTTCAGCCAAAAGCACCGCAAAAACAGGAAAGAGAGTTCAATCCACAGCTTATTTATTCATTTGAATTACTCGTATGGTGATAACAAAATGGAAAATATATCACCCAATGAGAAGTGCTTAATTAGTAAAGTAAAAGGAGTTTAATTCACACTTAATTAGTCAATGAATTGCTCATATGCTGATAAGAAAAATGGAAAAGATATCACCATAGGGTAAGTGATTAATTAGTAAGTAATTTTCCGCTGTAATTTAAATTCCTTGTCTCCTAAAGCATGCAATGGATATTTAGGCTAATGTGAACATGTAAGGCACAACTTG
This sequence comes from Alopecurus myosuroides, assembly GCA_028641055.1. Lineage (NCBI taxonomy): Eukaryota > Viridiplantae > Streptophyta > Magnoliopsida > Poales > Poaceae > Alopecurus > Alopecurus myosuroides. Next base: position 483,973,088 of record CM054058.1, read on the forward strand.
GTATGCAGCAGTTAGAGTGTCAAATGATTTAGTTATTCAAAATTCAAAAAAAAAAGAGTTGTGAAGTATCTCATGTATGTCTCTAGGCTTACAGCTAACAATACCCATTATAGAACTACTGCAGTATATAACGCAAAGTGTGGACATGCATCTTTGAAAGTATGAACTCAGAATACACTAACTTCTAAATTCTCAAAGCTGAGAAATAGTTCATAAAAGAAGACAAGTGTTGTTAAACAAATCAAATTAGCCATACATACTTATTCTGTGCATCATATTACTTGATATATTCCACATTAATCAACGATTCAATAAAATGCTCATAAAATATATGGATGGAAGTCGCTACAACCGTTTGATAGGAAGAAGATTTAGTATGTAATCGACTTTGTTAATTTCTGCGCATCAAAATTAAAAATAGTGGGTATAACCCTGCTGCACACATCATAGTACACTTGATAAAAATTATAGTCTGATATCTTTTAGACACAATCTATTATTCTTAAACCGAAGTAAAAGGAATCAAATCAATTATCTTACCATATATTAGCTATGGATCCATATCGGCTTCCATCCCCAAGCCAGACAATGATTCCAGGGATTGGGCTTCTCATTCTTATATATCCTTGCCATGCACTAACCATGACCATGTTGGGAATGCCAATACACACTGTAACTTGAAGGGCCCTCATGGGAGCCTGGTATAGAGTATACCGAATTTGTTGTAGCTCCTAGAGGCAGCAAGGCTTTCGTACATCTATAGGAGGCAAACTTTACGTCAACATTGATGAATTACTACTGCAGAACAAAATGACAAATGAACACAGATCTATATAACATCACTAACCTTTGTAGCTTTGTTTGATTGCCAATTATAAGAGTTATCATCGGTCATAAACATTTCCATCTGGGCAGGGTTTAAGCCATAAATAAATTGAGGAACACTCCTGCAAATATCCATCACTTCTATAAGGCAAAAATGTTAAAGCAGCACACCATATAACTGGTACAAACAATGTAGGAATAAGGAACCTCAGTGACAGATTGCAAAGTAAAAACAGGGAGAACTGCTCATCATCTCAACATAAAAAATAACAGCTGCTATGATTTGTATGTGTGCATGAAATGTGTCACCTGAGGACATTTACATCACACGTTCAGTGAGACAAAGATTAGGAAGATAAAACATGAATTTGGCATGCCTGGCACCTATGCGTAGTCAAGTTGCAAACGTCTATGCCTTCTCCCCTATAATTTTCTATAGAAAAATCTAGCAATCAAGATAGATCCACAGATACATTAATGTGTGCTAAGTAGGAAAATGCCAGTGCTATAGGAACTAATCCATAAAGAAGGGATTTTACTGACTTATGATGCTTCTCAAAATCTAAATCAGCTGGACGACTTTAAGAATGATTCATAACCAAAATATGTTGTTAAAAAAGAAGAAATCGACATACACATGTTTAGAGAGGAATGTACTCGATGGTGAAAAGCCGGGGACAGAAGCACGGTATCGCCCCATAGTACACGGCAGATGAGGATGCGAGGATACGGTTGAGCTGGCGGCGAAGAAAGAGGTTACGACGGCCGCAGCAGGGGGCCAGGGAACAGGTCATCGAGGCCGGCACCAAACATGCGGAGGAGGCCCTGAAGGCGAAGGAGAGCGGGAAGAGCGGGACGGCGGCGTTTTCTATCGCTTCATGGTTCCCAGCGTGGCCACCACCAGAAGAGAGAAGCTGGCGGGGTATGAGATGGAGGAGGCAATGGTGGGAAGAGAAAGGGGAAGATCCTAGGGTTTGGTTCATGTGGGGGATTCCAGATGGAGACGATGACTGAAAAAGGGCCGCATGTGAGAAACCTGCCCACACGGCAGTGGAACACGAACATTAGACACGCGTACAACGGAAGGTCCATAACCAGAGACACATCAGCCCAGCCCCACAAACAGACTCACACAAAAAGTCAAATGGCCTGAGAGTAGCCACAATCTATCGAGCTTACAGCTTTAGTTAATAAGATGAAGTTTCAATCAGGTTGCATGTAGCACTACTCCAAACCAAACGCCTTGATCCATAACGAGTTTTGCAAAAAAAAAAAAAAAGGTGCATCTCACTAATGTGCGATTTATCTTCCGCTGGAGAAGTGACCAGTTGTGAAAAGAAAACTCAAGTTAATCGTTCATGTTATGGCCAGTCAGACTATAACTGGGCATGCCCGTGGGTGTCCACCAGCTCCCCACTTCTGCTGGTGTGATTTAAATGGGATGCCCACTTTTGTCCAATTAAGTTTGCTGCTGTTAAACGGACTTCACCTTGCCCCACCTTGTCCCACTTCTTCGTACCATTAGTAGCTGCCCACTGCCCCGTCATTTCAACGAACAGCGCGCGTGCGCCGGGTTGTCGGATGCATCGGATTGCTCGCGTGACTCGCGCCGTCTCAGGTCTGACCATCTCGCCATGGGGAGCTCCTCAAGGACTTCCATCGTTGTCTTCAAGCTCCAGACCAGTAGGAGCTCCTGAACATCGTGAACGTGTTGTTGCTCGCCAAGGTGAAGGTGTGTGCAGGAGACGCCCGCGCTGTCGGGAGCAAGAAGAGACGCCGGCGCACATGCCCATAGGCAACTACCGCGGCCACGCCCAGAACTCCCAGAGGCAAGGTGCATGCTGGAGACACGGGTGCCGTCGGGAGCAAGAGGATGCCCACACCCGCAGGCAACCACCGTGGCCATGCGCGTCGCGCCCGCGAGGAACTCGTCGAACCTGACATTGAGGTGCCCCCAAGCCGTCGATATGGGAAACTTTTTCTTCAATGAATCCAAGTCCTCCCAAGTAGCCAATGCAGCACCAGAATGAATCCACTCCACCAATACTTGAGTAATTGTTCGATTATGTACCTGCTTCACAGGTTGCCAAAGTACATGAACAGAAACCTGCAATGTACAATCATAGCTAGCAAATTAGGCAAGACGCCAAGACCTGATGCTTAGGAGCCACAAACTTGTTGAGCTATGAAACGTGGAAAACCTAGTGTATCCTGCTAGTCTCAAGCAATACCGATCTATACGTTGTTTCACCGATACTTTTAAAATGACAAACGGCCCATAGAAGCAAAATGCCAATTTGTGGTTTGCTCGATGGACCATAGAAGACTGAACATACAACTATATGTTGAGGAAAACCTGCTCGCCTTCAAAAAATACACACTCAGTAATTTTAACCCGCGGTGGCCGTTCATTTTTAATGCCATTATTCATAGCCTTGATTTAAAAGAATTGGAACTGTCTGGAAGACAATACACCTGGACAAGTAGGCGTACTATTCCAACTATGGAGAAATTGGATAGAGTACTTGCTAGCATCGAGTGGGAACAGAAATTCCCACTGGTGACTGTCCAAGCATTAACTAGGGTTGGTTCTGATCATAATCCACTGTTTGTAGACTCTGGATCAGCGGCTCATATGGGGAACAAATCGTTGTTTTCGTTTGAGTTGGCATGGTTAAAACAACCCAATTTCTTTGAGTTAGTCAAGGTGGAATGGGAGTCGGTAGTGGCTGGCTCTAATCCAATTGAACGATGGCAGATGAAAATTAGAAATCTTAGGAGTTTCTTGAGAGGCTGGGCTAAGAATAGAGCTGGAGAATATAAGAGGCTCAGGGATAAGCTGATGTTGCTTATTAATGAGCTGGATTTAAAGGCGGAGTGTTCCCCCTTGTCCGAAATGGAGCGAGCCTCCAGAGCGGAAGCGGAAGCGTTTCTTAACACTTTGCGTCGTGAAGAAGAGTCCAAGTGGGCTCAGCGCGCTAAAGTGAGGCATATTCAGGAAGGGGGGAGCAACACTAGATACTTCCATTTGGTTGCAAATGGGAAGCATAGGAAAAAGAAAATTTTCCAACTAGAACAGGATGAAGGGACTATTGTGGGTCAGGAAAACTTGAAAGTATTCATTTCGGAGTACTATAAAAAATTGTTTGGAGCATCGGATCCATCCAATATTTCGTTAGATGAGACGAGAATTGATGATATCACACGGGTTACTCATGAAGAGAACTTGTTGCTCACTCAGCCTTTTATTGAAAAGGAGATTCGTGATGCCATTTCTCAGATGGAACCTAATAAGGCCCCGGGGCCTGATGGATTCCCGGCTGAGTTTTATAAGTTTTTCTGGGAGGTTATTAAAGTAGATTTAACGGCAATGTTTGCTCAACTGTATGAGGGTGATCTTGATTTGTTCAAGTTGAACTTTGGTACGATCATTTTACTTCCTAAGAAGGAGGATGCATGCAGGATTGAGCAGTATAGGCCTATCTGTTTACTAAATGTGAGTTTCAAGATTTTTACAAAGGTAGGAACCAATAGGATAACCTCTATTGCACAGAGGGTTATCCGACCTTCTCAATCAGCATTTCTTCCTGGAAGAAATATTTTAGAAGGGGTGGTTGTCCTGCATGAGACAATTCATGAATTAAAAAGGAAGAAACTGGACGGAGTGCTTTTCAAAATAGATTTCGAAAAAGCATACGATAAAGTGAACTGGAAGTTCCTACATCAGACTCTACGCATGAAAGGTTTTGATCCCAGATGGTGTAACTGGGTTGCGAGCTTTGTGCAAGGGGGTAGTGTGGGCATTCGTGTGAATGATGACATTGGTCATTACTTCCAGACTCTAAAAGGGTTAAGACAGGGGGATCCGCTATCTCCTATTTTGTTTAACCTCGTGGCAGATATGCTAGCACTACTCATTGATAGAGCTAAAGAGGATGGGCAGGTAGGAGGATTGATCCCTCATCTGGTTGAAGGTGGGGTTTCGATACTCCAGTACGCTGACGATACTATTCTCTTTATGGAACATGATTTAGATAAGGCTGTTAATATGAAATTAATTCTGTCCATCTTCGAGCAATTGTCTGGGCTTAAGATAAATTTTCACAAGAGCGAGATCTTTTGTTTTGGGAATGCTACTGATTATGCGGACCAGTATAGAGGTATTTTTGGGTGTGAAATCGGATCTCTACCCTTTAAGTACCTTGGTATTCCCATACACCATCGTAAGCTACTCAACAGGGAGTGGAAACCGGTGGAAGATCGGTTTGAACAAAAACTGAGCTCTTGGATAGGAAAATTGCTATCGTATGGCGACCGCTTGATTCTTATAAACTCAGTTTTGTCAAGTTTACCGATGTTTCTCTTATCCTTTTTCGTGATTCCCGTTGGGGTTAGAAAAAGGTTAGATTTTTATCGATCTCGCTTTTTCTGGCAATCAAATCAAACTAAGAGGAAGTATAGATTGACCCGGTGGAACATTATATGCCGTCCAAAAGACCAAGGTGGCTTGGGTATCGAATGTTTAGACATTAAGAATAAATGTTTATTAAGCAAGTGGCTTTTTAAACTATTAACTGAGGATGGCATCTGGCATGAGTTATTGCACAATAAGTACATCACGGGGAAACCTCTCACACAGGTGGAGGTCAAACCCACGGATTCACCATTCTGGAAAGGAATTATGAGTGTTAAAGAGGATTTCTTTAAACATATTAATTTCACGGTTGGGAATGGTCAGGGCATTAGATTTTGGGAAGACCCGTGGTTGACGGGTAGACCATTAGCTTTGCAATATCCCATGTTATATAATATTGTGCGAAATAAGAATGTGCTAGTAGCCAATGTTCTGGGTCAACAAAATCTCAATATTGCTTTTAGACGGTCTTTATATGGGGATACTTGGGTAAATTGGTTACAATTGGTGGAGAGACTGATGGCAGTATCTCTAACCGAGGAGCAGGATTCCTTCTCTTGGGGGTTGACAACCTCGGGTTGTTTTTCTGTCAAGTCTTTATATGAGGAGATCATGAATGGCAATACGAGATTTTTGCATACATATCTATGGAAATTAAAAGTACCTCTGAAAATTAAGATCTTTATGTGGTTTCTCTTTCGAAAAGAAATTCTTACAAAAGATAATCTGTTAAAAAGAAATTGGATAGGGTGCAAAAAGTGTGTTTTTTGTGGCTTGGACGAGACAGCGGATCACCTATTTGTTTCCTGTAATTTGGCTAAAAAGATTTGGAGACTAGTCCATTTTACTTTTAGCATTACACCACCGGAGAACATTGATCATTTGTTTGGGACATGGTTAAATGGGGTAGACAAATCGACTAAAGCTAGTATAAGCATAGGTGTATTGCTTTTTTATGGGCAATTTAGAATTGCCGTAACGATATTGTTTTTAACAAGGTGATGGTGCTTAACATTTTTTTGCAGGTGATTCATCGAGCGATGCACTGGATACACTCATGGTCCCTGCTCCTGCCAGACGATCAGCGGGGACGTTTGGATGCCGGATGTTCACGACTGATGGCGGTCGTTCGGGCTATCTTCAACCAGGATGGTTGGTTGCTTGATAGGAGACTAGGCTGGATCCAAGACTAGTGGGGACTTTTGTTAGATGACAGATCTATGTAGTTCCTCTAGTGGATAGGGGTCTTCCCGGTTGAATATTTTGTTTCAATTTTTCCGTTTGTAAAACTGAGTTATTTTTGTCAATAAATAGCCATGTGCATCAATGCGATGCAGAGGCTGGGTTTCCATTTCAAAAAAAAAGTGCGATTTTTATCTGCATAGGCTTTCCTACGATGTTGAACACGAAGCAGATGTTGGCGAACCTACTCAGTAAAAACCAGATACTCGTTCAGCCAGTATTGCACGTCTACAAGAGCAATTGTATCTTCAGTAGAAATTCCGAAGTACCGCGGAGTATGGACACAGAGTAGTTCAAATGGAGATTTCCCCAACAATGAATGACTGTTTCTATTATACCAAAACTCGAACAGAGACAACCACTTGGACCATTTTGTAGGGCTTGCAATAATAAAACAACTAAGATAGCACTCCACCTATTGATTGACTCGCTCCACCCGACCCATCCGTTTCAGGATGATAAGTTGGACTCATTTCAATTCAGTACCAGTGTGTTAAGCGAATGCTAGCTAGAAAGTACTAGTGAATATGTGATCCCTGTCAGAGACAATGTACTTAGGGGCACTATGCAATTTGAACAAATTATCCACATACACTTCAACTATATTATGTGTAGTGAAGTGATGTTCAAAGGAATAAAATGGCCATATTTTGAAAACTTGTAAATAACAACCATGATGCAATCATATTTGCTATAAATAGGAAGCCCACTAATAAAATACATACTAACCATATCCCAATCTCTAGAAGGAATTGGCAATGGAGAAAAGAAACATGTAAACATAACTCGCTCAGGTTTGGATTCCGACGAATGAGACAAGAATGATTATATGTCCATTTCGCATCACTATTTTATATGTCAATTCTCTCTTATTCATTGATATATTTCATATTAGCGTGAAATACTTATGTTATTTTATCGTTTTCTATGTGTTTAAAGTTTTCTAAAATTATTTTTTAGAGCCAAAATTCAGATGGAAAAAATACCTGTCGGAGGGGGTATCTTCCGGGCGTCAGAAAAATCAAGAAAAAGCAGAAAATGAAATTTCTTCAAAAATCACCGGGGGAGCCCAAAGGAGACAGGGAGGGGAGCTAGGAGACCCCAGGCGCGGGTTCCCCCTAGGCCGCGCATGGGACCCATCTGGTGGCCCTGGGTCCCACCTCCGGCTCCCCTTTAGCATACTTACTCCCTCTGACATAAAAACATTGGGGAGACACTTACGGAGAATTTTTCCGCCACCTCTTCGCGACGAAAACAAGACAGATAAGCAAATACCTTCCTCGTGGGGAGATTCCGCACGAAAATTCCCACCCCGGAGGGGGAAATCATCACCATCGTCATCGTCATCACTCCAGGCATCATCGGGATCATCATCAACATCATGTCCACCATCATCACTCCGTCTCATCTTGATGTAATAATTAAGATTCTATCTTTTGGGTATTTCATTAGATCTCTCTACCGGTGTTGATTACCCCTTCGTAGTTGATGCTTGTGAGAATTATCGGTGTTTACGTTTTTTGACCAGAATGTTATTCATCATTATATCACCTCTAACCATGATCCATATGATGTGTTGTGAGTAGTTCATTTAGTTATTAAGCATATGGGAGAAGTCTCATTATTAGCGGTCATGATTCATTGAGTAATATTTACGGATTTGATATTTAAGTTATGTTGCTACTTCTCTAGTGGTGATATGTGAACGTCAACTGCATAGCACTTCACATTTTTAGGCCTAGAGGAATGCATTGTGTATTGGATTGCTTATGGAGGGTTGCCGGAGTGACATACCGTTGGTAATTTACCGTCGGATGTCATTATAGCCGATGGTTAACCGTCAGACATCTCCCGTCAGCCATTACTCTCATAGCCGACGGTATGGTCAGGTAATATATATCACCCCATGGTAATTAACCTACGGTAAGCTGACAGACATGATTTGGCCACCGGCATATCGACGGAACTTATAGCGGACAGTCCCCTTTCGAGTATTACGTTTTTCGATGGTTAATGCTTGCCCGTCAGGGATACTGATAATTGATAGTGTTAGGTATAGCCGAGAGTAGAACCAGCCCCTCGATTAGTATAATTACCAATGGTGTAAATAATCCTTCGGGGATTTTATAGTTGTGAGGCCAAATTATTATCCTCGGTTACAAATTTACCGGCAATCATATCCTTTGTCTGACAGCTTCACGTCCAAGTCCACAATGGAACGGAACATGCATGTTTGTCGAGTGTCCCTAACACAGACACTCGGCAAAGATATTTCCTCGTGGGAACCAGCATGCCGCCACGTGTGCTCTGTTTGCCGAGTGCCATTTCGACGCCGCTCGACACAGCTGTTTGCCGAGTGCCGCGAACTCACTCGGCAATGTGTGTTCGCCGAGTGTAACACTCGGCAAAGAGACGCCTAGAGGAGTGCCCACGTCGTACCACGTGTGCTACTTTTGCCGACTATCGCTTGCGCTCGCTCGGCACAACCGTTTGCCGAGTGTCGACGCGTCACTCGGCACTGTGTGTTCGCTGAGTGTAACACTCTGCAAAGAGACGCCCAGAGGAGCCCACGTGTGCTACTTTTGCCGAGTGTCACTTGCGCTCTCTTGGCACAATCGTTTGCCGAGTGTCGAGGCGTCACTCGGCACCAGTGTTCGCCGAGTGTTACACTCGGCGTACCCACGCCCAGAGGAACTCGCCTGAGCACGCCACGTGCGCACCTGTTCGCCGAGTGTAACACTCCGCAATGATGCTCTACAGGCACCCAGGTTGGCCCCTGGGAACCGTGTTCGCCAAGTGTTTTTCTGCTCACTCGGTAGGGGTCAATCTGGGTGCCTGTAGAGCATCATTGCCGAGTGTAACACTCGCATATTTGCCATTTGGTCCTACGCCGAATGTAACACTCGGCATACTGACCATATGGTCATGTTTTCTTGCTGCATTTTGCTCGCATCCCTGCAACTAAAAACAATTTTAATATACAGTGTCTTTTGGCTCACCGGGGCACTCACATCACATACATAGCACATAATATTTATACAAACTCACATCACATACATAGCATCGCAAATAGTCATACATAGATAACATCACACATAATATTCAAATTCAAAAGGGCACTGAACACATAATATTCAAGTTCAAAATACATTGTCATCACAAATGGCAGCAATTAGGTTTCATTCTCAATACAAAGCTTCGTTTTTGTCCTTAATGTGAACCTACAACTGAACAAGCATAATGATTAGGTTTGAACCATGTAAGTGAAGAAGCATTAGAAGCAAAACAAATAAGCAAAATGGTACTAACCTAGCATTACTCCTGCATCCTGGAGGTCGACATCTCTCCATCTCCGGTGCCTCGAGGTCCACCTCCTTGCTCCATGTGGGATCCCTCCGATGCATTGCCCTATGAACAACCGCATTAGTCGAGGAAGCTAAATATTTATTTATTGAGCAAGTTTAGGCCAACTTACAATGTTGAAGTTCATTGGAGGGAGATTAGGTAGAGGAGGAGCCGACGGATCCATTGGGAAAGCTCGCAGCCTCTGCAATGACCAAGTGATAGATCCGAGAGTTAACATGCGTAAAGCGATGAATGTAATGGAAAATCCGTCTTATGTGAAAACCAGTACGTCGAGCATCGCCGCCATGACTGTCTGCTAGGTACTCATGTGGCTTTCCATCATCTGCATCTTCTCTTTTGACTCCGCCGCCTCTCTTTTTCTTTGTTCAAGTTCAGCCTACGATATATGAAATGTCATCAACTGTGCAATGCAAGCATGTATAGAAAGCGAAGATAAGAGTGACCAAGGAATTGTTTGTACCTGCGGTGCGGCAACGGCAGTCAATCCTGGCCGTGGGCGGCTCTTAATAGACGGCGCTGAGCTCGTCTGGCTGGCACGGATCTACGAGAGTGATGGAGTACCTGATGTGTCGAAGGCGCCATCGGCAAAGGCAAACCGGCCGTTCTTCCGACCCTCTCCCGCCAACAGAGCGACCGTAGGGTCATAGGGGGTCGTTAGTGGGTCGGTGTCAGGGCCGTGCACCTGCTTCAACTTGTCGGTGTACTTGTCCCAGTTCTTGCCGTTTTTGGTGTTGATCCATTGCTTCTCAACCGGTACATCCGGTTTCAGGACCTTGGGCCTCCGGTTCTCACAGAATGCCACCATGCGAGTGATGATCCTGCCCTTCTTTGCTTTCTACAATTCAAATAAAAATGATCAGCAAAAACTCTCATCTTCAGAATGAAACGGCGCATGGAAAAAAATCAAAAACAATTCCTTACCTCTCTCTGGACGCGGCCGGTGAGGGTGAGGCCGCCTTGACGGTATCCCTCATCAAGCATAAGGTGCCGCTCCCGGCACTCTGCGTGCTGGTTTTTGTATGCGTCGCTCGTCCACTTCTTCACGATCTTATTAAAGCAAGGCATCTTGTTGGCCAGCCACTGAGGAACCAGCTATTAACAAAAACAATCCATATGAGTGAAGTTTTCTACAGCCATGTATGGATTAAAATGAAAATGATGCCATTACCGCTAAGTATTGCACCGCTGACATGTGTATCTGTTGGGCATCCGTCTTCGTCAGCTTGGTGTTCTTGTGTTTCGCGGAGAACTTCACCACGCAGAGCACACGTGCTTCGTATAATATGTCGCGGATAAGCTTCTTCGCCATTCTAATGAGCACCGTCATGGCCTTGTCCTGCATATCCAGGGCACAGGTGAAGTAGTCCTACAACCATTGAGCATACGATAAAGACATTAGAAGGATATTTAAAGATAAATATATATCCATATACAATCATTGCGCATAGAAGACAAATACATACCCATAAATCATTGACCACCCGGAGGCCCAAGTGGTCATACACCCTTCCATGCTTGTCCTCCACGTCCGGGATCCTCTCATAGTCCTTCCAGGACCAAGCTGGTTTCTGATTGCCGTTATCTAGCGTGACCAAGCTAGGGTAATACATCTTGCAAAGAAGCCCCAAGATGCCGCTCATGGTCCGTGGTGGTGGAACGTCACCAAGCCACTCCAAAGACCTGCACAAACAAGTAGAAGAGTCGGTGAGCTTTCGATGGCATAAATGAGGCAGAAACAAAGTAAATTGTAATGACAACTATGTCCACTTACTTACCTCCGTCGACGGTGACAACTATGTCCTTGAAGGGGTATGGAGGCTTAGGGAGCCTAGATACCCCTCGGAGCCAAACTTTTTGGACGGGGGGTGCCACTTCCCCTAAGTCAGGTAGAGGGTGTGCAAACAAGTCCGCAGGCTCGTCCTCCGGATCCGACACCTCAACATCCTCCTCATCACCCTCCTCTGACTCCGATAGGTCAGAGTCCCTGTACTCGTCCTCAGAGTCGTGCTCGGAGTTCTCCTGCTGCTGCTGCTCCACATCCTCCTGCTCCACATCCTTCTGCTGCTCCTCCTCCTCCTCGGAAGAAGAAGAAACCTCGGGCAAGGGACTCCGTGAGCGAGCCTCCCTCCACGTAGCACCTCCCGGGGCTCTAGAACGTGCTCTGGAAGACAACACTGCCTCCACGGGCTGTTTGCGCTGGATTCTCCCTATCTTCACCTGAGTGCCATCGTCTCTTCTAGCGCACAAAGCATCCAACGGTCTCAAAGGAATTGTTGTCTAACAAAAGTCATACAAACACAATGCAGTTCTGAATACTTTCGGGTATCTTGCCAGACAACTAGTTTCCTGATAGAATCAGTTGGTTAAGGTTTGCCAAGCTACAACTTCATAAGGAAGGGATCCAGAAAGGGAATTGTATGACAAGTCCAAGTACCAAGAAAGTGCAGGTAATTTCAAAATCTCCTTGGGTATTGAACCATTAAGTCTATAATTTGTTGACAAATCAAATACAAATAGGTTTTTCAAGTCCCCCAGGCTTGTCGGAATTGGTCCTTCCAAGTTATCGTAGAATGCCAGCAGCCTATTCAACTGCGAAAGGTTCCATAGTGATCATGTTATGTAGCTTACCAATGCTCTCTGGAATCACTCCGGATATGAAAGTATTTGTTATCTGAAGCCTGTTAAGACCAACTAAATTGCCGATGTCTGTAGGAATACTCCCATAGATTCTATTGTCGCCTATGTATAATTTCTGGGGAGTTGATGAGAGGTTTGTAATGGAAGCAGGTAACTGTCCTCCAAAAGAGTAGCCGCCGAGTACAAGGTTCTTCAGCTGGCTACAGTTCGCCAAAGAAGTGATGAATTCCCAACTCTTGTTGTTATTCACTTCAAGATTGCTGTCACCCAGGTGCAGCTCTTGGAGAGCTTCCAGTCTCCCCAAAGTGGGAGGCACATACCCACTAAATTTATTCTTTCCGAGTTGAAGAAGTATGAGAGAAGATAGATTTGATATTGAGGAAGGGATGCTACCTGTGAAATGATTCTCATACAAGCCAAGAAATTTCATCTTGGGGAACTTGTTGCCGATATCACCCGGAATGCTCCCATGCAGCATATTGAACCGTACCCGAATCATACCAGAGAGATTGTTGCTGGAGAGATCGAACATCCGCATGTTGCGGATGGTGCCGAGCCCTGGTGGGATTGAGCCCACGAGATGGTTCATGGAGAGATCAATGTCTTGTAGAGATGACAGATTTGCCAGAGATGCTGGTATGAGCCCTGTGAAGCTGTTATTGCTCAGTGAGAGCACTACCAGAGACGTGAGCCCTTCACCAAGCTCAGTGGGGATGCGCCCGCCAAACTTGTTGTCTCGAACTAGGCTTTCGCGCCGCTTTATAAATAAAGCAACCACAACATCCATACAAAGTATCGGTTACAACAAGAAGCAAATAAGGTACCACATGCTGGGGCAGCAGCACACACAATGTCCAAAGGGAGGGGAAAAAACGAGAAAGGACAAAAAAAGCAAGAGCGGGGCGGGGGGGTAGAAAAGCTAGAGAGCCTCCGGTAGAGGGGGAGGGGGAAGAGGGGGTGGCGACGCCTCAGGAGGGCGACGAGGAGGCGATGCGGCGCGCGGCGACTAGAAGTCTGTCGATGATGTCGTCAAGCCGCTCCCTGTCCCGCTGTCTACACAGCGGGGACCACTGCTGCAACAAAGCCAAGCATTTAAATAAGGCGTCAGACGCACGACGCAGAAAAATCTTCTCTATCACCATTTTATTGCGAGTCGTCCACAGGGACCACATCATAGCCGCGAACACCAGCCAGAAGAGGCGACGACCCCCTCTGGCCCGGTGAGCCTGGTCTTCTAGGAACTCACCAAGGTCCGAGGCCTATCACACTGGCCCAGAGCCTCATGGGCGAAATTCCACAAAAACCGGGCCGCCGGACACACAAAGAAAATGTGTGTGTTGGACTCCGGGCACCTACATAACGGACAGATCCCGTCCCCCGGACCATGGCGCTTGGCCACTTCAATTCCGGAGGGCAATCTATCGCTAAGAAGTTGCCAGACGAAAATCTTAATCTTCAGCGGGATTGGGGCCTTCCACAGGGGAGTAGCCCACGTTCTAACCGGCCCAAAGAATTGGGCCCTATACGCCGATTTGACCGAAAACACTCCCGAAGGGGTCAACGACCAGGACACCTGGTCCGCACCTCCGGGAAGGGACTCGGGCAAGTCGCCCCTGAGAGCCTCCCACTCAGCTGCCTCCGCCGGCCCAAAAGATCGTCGGAACAAGATGTACCAATTCCCATTCTGGAACGCTCCGGCCACTAGTTGGGAGGGCTCCGAGCAGATCGCGAAAAGTCTAGGACACTCTAACTGGAGAGGCCGCTCCCGAAGCCAAGGGTCCAACCACAACATGGTCCCTCGACCGTCTCCTATGCCAAACCTCGCCCCTTCCGGATCTCCTGTTTAAACAACTGGATGGACCTGCAGAAGAGCGAACCATCCTGACGTTCACAGGCTAGAAGCGGGCGGTCCTGTAGATACTTGGCTTTAATAAGCTGGAACCAGAGTCCCCCCTCCTCCCGTAGAATGCGCCACACCCACTTGAGCATTAGGGCCACATTCATCTTACGGGAGGCTAGGATACCTATGCCCCCCAAGTCTTTGGGGGTGCAGACATCCGCCCATTTGACCATGTGGTATTTTTGTTTCCCTGATGCGTCTTGCCAGAAGAACCTCGACAATTCCTTGTCAAACGCTGCGTGGACTCCCTCCGGCAGGGAATAAATCCCCATCAAATATGAGGGGACACTAGATAGGCATGACCCAATTAGGATGGACTTGCTCCCCTTGGAGGTAAAACGTCCACGCCAGGGTTCTGCCTTATTCCTCACCCTACCCACAGTAGGCTCCAGATCTCGGATAAGAATCCTGGAGTCGCTCAGCGGTACTCCCAGGTAGTTCACCGAGAAGGTGGTCAACCTGCAGTTGAGGTTGTCCGCTATCCGTTGTTGATCCTCAGGGGAATACCCAAGGACCACAACCTCACTCTTTTCAAAGTTGATTTTGAGGCCCGACATGGCCTCAAAACACAACAACAAAAACTTGAGGTTGACAATGTCCAACTCCGAGCCCTCAACCATAATCATCGTGTCATCTGCATATTGCAGGTGGGTGGTGCCTCCACCCGGAATGAGATGACCAACCACACCAGAGATGTGGCCGGCACCCCTGGCCTTATCCAAGATAGCAGCCAGGGCATCCACCGCCAAGTCAAAGAGGATGGGGGAAATAGGATCCCCCTGCCTCACCCCACACGACGTCCTAAAATAGGGGCCAACGTCCCCATTAATGTTAATTGCGGTATTGCCACTCATGACAAGTTGCATAATCCAAGTGATGAACCGACCATCGAATCCTCGTCGCAACAACACCTGACGGAGGAACCCCCAGTCAAGGCGGTCGTAGGCTTTCTGAAAATCCAGCTTTAGAAAGACCCCGCCAAACTTGTTGTGCAGTCCCATTTTGGTCATGCGGATGCAGGAGCTCAGGTTCACGGGTAACCTGCCGGAGAAGGAGTTGTCGTTCAAGTCGAGCCTCTGCAGGCGTCGGAGGCAGCCCAGGCTCTCCGGAATCTCGCCACTGAGCCAGTTGAAGGCTTGAAGCTCAGGTTGAGCAGCCGCAGGAACGTGGGGTTTCCGATGGCTGGGGAGAGTTCTCCAGTGAGTCCCCTGCTGTCCAAGATCAGCTCCACCACGCGTGTGGGCCTCCGGTTGTTGCATATCACACCTTCCCAGCTCCAGAAGCCAGAGCTGCTGTTCCAGGAGGCCAGGGAGCCGCCGTCGCTGACCTGGGCTCTGAAAGCAAGCAGCGCGGCCTCATCACCGGCGCTCACCACAGTGATCATCAGGATGGCGACAAGTGACCATAGCAAGTTCATGACCATGGTCCCCATTGTCGTGCCCCTCTTGGTTTGGTTGCCAATGCATTTCCCTACTCCATATAGTATATATAATTGGTTGTTGGCTATATGTGTTTGCCTTGTGGCGTCCAAAACATGATCTATACTTTATCCCGTTGTGACCACTTGGCATGATCATTTATTGAATATCAAACCTGTAGACTTTTGAACCAGAGATGTGGACCATCCGTCCGCAATAGCGGCTAGGTATGGAGATTTGGATCGCTAAATATGGTAAGTCGGCAAGTGTGATCATATTTCCGTTTCAGGATTGTTTCTAATTTTGGCTGCTCAGTTTGAAGTCCGGTGAGAACAATTATGGGTATGCACAATATCTTGGAGCAGCCATTCGTTTCCGGTACTTTCAGAAGTAGTTTAGCTATTTTTCTCTCTTTGTTCAATGAAACACCATCGAACAGAAATGCTCACGCTAGAAATCCAGTGATAGGAAATTTATCGCCAGCAAACACTGATAACTCTGCTTTTTTTTATGGAAGGCAGCAGGTTGCTGCTTCGATGAGGCTGGGGCCGAGGCTCCCATTTCTAAAAAAAAAGGTTGCTGCTTCGATTAATTAAGATGGGGCCGGATCAAATGCCGGTAAAGTCTGAATACAGTGTAAAGAGCACTTGTACAGACACCTAACGGAAAACAAAAATACAAAATCATAGAAAAAGGCCATGTACAGGGATTGGGGGCGTTAAGGGGCTGTTTGGATTGATGCCATGTGCTGCCCTGCCAAAAAATGGGTCGTTGACCAGCCTTCGTCAGCCGTTTGGATGGCTACCCATTAATTGGCGCGCCCAGCCTGTCTCCGCATCTCCCGTTCAATTATGCGCCAACAAATTGGGGAGCCGTGGGCGAGCGAATCCCGCGCCAAATAATTGGCAAGCCCAGGTTTGGCGGGGCTGGCACGGGCACGAACCAAACAACCCCTAAGCCCCGGAGAGAGTGAACTGCCTACTCGCCAGGTTCCCACACCGTGCGCAATACCCCAGCAGAGCGCCACAGCTGCAGCTCGGCGAGGATTTTCTCAGACAGGTCAGCAGCAGAACGAGACTTGTTACAGAACACCCGGTTGTTCCGTTTCTCATAGCGCATCCACCAACAGCATAGGGCCACCGAGCGCCAACGCCTGACAAGCGAGACAGATTGCAGATTTGAAATCGCTGTCCACCACTCCTGGAGGTTTGATGTGACCGGGGTTGGGCGAAAACTTGGGAGGCAGATCCAGAGCCTCAAGAACTTCATGCCACACCAAGCGAGAATAAGAACATGCAGCTGACAGATGGGCAACAGTTTCAGGCTGAGACCTACAAAGTTTGCAAATTGGATCGTGAGGCCACCCCCGCTTTGCTAAATTGTCAACGGTGAGGCATCTGTCATGCAGCAGAATCCAAGTGTACAGCTTGCATTTGTGTATAGCTTTGGTTTGCCAAACCTGCGGGAAGATTTCAGATGTAATGTGGATCACACATTGAGCAAGGTAAGCCGAGGAAGCACTGTAAGCACCATTGGCAGTCCACCTCCAGGTGCAGGTATCCGGCAGTTCATCAGGCGCGCACAGGTCTAGGAGCTCACAGAGCCTTAGATATTCTGTGAGAACCAGCAAAGAGGGGTTGGGCTTGATGAGGGCGGTCCATCTTCTGTTAGTTAGAGCCTCACGAACCTTTCGTTGCTTTGAATGTTTGTACATGTTAGGAAACCTCTTATTCAATGGCATACCTTGCAACCAATGACTGCCCCAAAAAGAAATTGAACGACCATTATGGATAGCATGGTAGTGGAGACCTGGAAAAGGGTTTGGACCTCTTCATTGTTCAACGCTGTCATTGATAGTTTGGATTTGAGAGAGGTTCACATGACGGGTCGCCAGTTCACATGGGCAAACAATCTTCCGGAGCCTACATACGAAAAACTTGACCGCGTTCTGATGAGCACCGATTGGGAAGATAAATTCCCATTGGTAACAGTGCGTGCTCTTGAGCGTATTGAGGCTTTGTCGGATCATGCCCCCCTCCTCCTCTCTACTGGCACATTGAGACCAAATCCCCAACCGCAGTTTAAATTTGAACTGGGCTGGTTATTATGGGATGGTTTTGATGAGCTTGTTAAGAGGGTATGGAACACACCGGTCGTCGGTGCTAATCCAATCCGGAGATGAAATAATAAAATTCGTAATGTGCGTAAATATCTCCGCGGATGGGCTAGACATACGACTGGGATGCTGAAGAAAGATAAAAAGCGTCTTTGTTCCATTATCGATGAGTTGGATCTGATCGCTGAAACGAGGTTGCTATCTATGCAATAGATTGAACTTAAAAGTCAATCAAATGCTAAAGTAGCAAAAATATTGCGAGAAGAGGAACTCAAATGGTATCAGAGATCTAAGGCTCAATTCATCCTGGAAGGAGATTCGAATACTCGTTATTTTCATAATGTCACCAATGGCCGACATAGGAAAAAGCGAATTCACTCTCTAACTCGGGATGAAGGACTGATAGAGGGACAAGAGTGTCTTAAAGCCTATATCACAAAGTTTTATAAAGGTCTGTTTGGGGCTCCTGAAATAAGTAATATTACTATGGACGAGACCCGAACAGATGACATTCCCCAAGTATCCAATGAGGAAAATAATTTAATTAATGCTCCTTTCACCAAAGAGGAGATTAAGAAAGCGATTTTTCAAATGGAGCATAATAAGGCACCAGGCCCAGATGGTTGTCCCGCTGAGTTTTATCAACATTTCTGCGAGGTCATTAAGGATGACCTCATCGAAATGTTTGGTTGCCTGCAAGGTGGACACCTAGAGCTTTACCGTCTTAATTTTGGGGAAATCTTTTTGTTAACTAAAGTTGTGGAGGCGGAAAGGATACAACAGTATAGACCGATCTGCCTTCTAAACGTTAGTTTCAAAATCTTTACAAAAGTTGCAACCATGAGGTTGAATTCGGTGGCAGATCATGTGGTAAAGCCTACACAGACTGCATTTATGCAGGGTAGGAATATCATTGACAGAGTCGTGATTCTACACGAAACTGTACATGAGATGCATTCGAAAAAACTAAATGGTGTAATTCTTAAAATAGACTTTGAAAATGCTTACGATAAGGTGAACTGGGAGTTTCTCCAACAAACTCTGAGAATGAAAGGATTCTCTGAGGAGTGGTGTACT
Source organism: Alopecurus myosuroides (assembly GCA_028641055.1). Classification (NCBI taxonomy): domain Eukaryota; kingdom Viridiplantae; phylum Streptophyta; class Magnoliopsida; order Poales; family Poaceae; genus Alopecurus; species Alopecurus myosuroides. The sequence goes on from CM054058.1 coordinate 483,992,083, forward strand.
CTAGTTCGCGATTTCGTTGAAGGAGGTAGCGTAGCTATAAAAGTCAATGACGATGTTGGCCGCTACTTCCAGACCAAGAAAGGCTTAAGACAAGGTGATCCGCTATCGCCCATATTGTTTAATATTGTGGCAGACATGTTAGCGATCATGATTGATAGAGCTAAGGAAAGTGGTCAAATTGAGGGAGTGATCCCACATCTAGTCAATGGTGGGTTATCTATTCTTCAGTATGCAGACGATACGATTCTGTTTATGCAACATGATTTGGAGAAAGCCAAGAACTTGAAACTAATCCTTTCAGTGTTCGAGCAATTATCCGGATTAAAAATTAACTTCCATAAAAGTGAATTGTTCTGCTTTGGCGAGGCCTAGGATGCTGTTGCACAATACACCGAGCTTTTCGGCTGTGAGCAAGGTCAATTTCCTATTCAGTATTTGGGTATACCAATACATTACAGGAGACTGACTAATGCAGAATGATGTCATGTTGAAGAACGTTTGCAGAAGAGATTAGCTAGTTGGAAAGGGAAATTGTTGTCACTCGGTGGAAGACTGGTACCCATTAACTCAGTACTATCGAATATGGTACTGTATATGATATCATTCTTCCAGTTGCCTAAAGGAGTCTTGAAAAAACTGGATTATTTCCGATCAAGATTTTTCTGGCAGGGTGACAGTGAGAAAAAGAAATATCGATTGGCCAGATGGGATGTAGTTTGTCGACCAAAAGATCAAGGAGGGCTAGGAATTCATGACCTAAAAGTTAAGAATTCCGCCTTACTTGGTAAATGGTTATTCAAACTATTAACTGACGATGGCGTTTGTCAAACCCTCCTTAAACGTAAATACATAGGCTCAAAAGCAGTCTCACAGGTCATATGGAAACCCGGTGATTCACACTTCTGGGCTGGACTCATGGCAAATAAAAACTTATTTTTTCGCTATGGGGTATTTAATATTAAGGATGGATCGCAGATACGATTCTGGGAGGACAAATGGTTAGGTACTACCACCCTTCTAGAACAGTATCTGGCATTATACAGTATAGCGCGACATAACGATGATACGTTGGCTACGGTCATGCAGACGTCACCTCCTAATGTTACGTTCAGACGAGATTTAATCGGGCCACGGCTTACCTCTTGGCAAATCCTGGTTAATAGGTTAGCTATGGTAAATCTCACACCAGGTACCGATGAATTTCTTTGGAAGCTCACTAAGAATGGAATGTTCTCGGTGGATTTCATGTATAAAGCTATGATCCAATCGGATATGCCAGTTGATATTTTTTTAAATGTATGGCGTTTGAAGGTACCATTAAAGATTAAGATCTTTGCGTGGTACCTTCGGAAAGGGATCATACTTATTAAGGATAATCTTGTCAAACGTAATTGGCATAGGAGTTCTAAGTGTATTTCTTGTTCTCATGATGAGACGATTAAACACTTGTTCTTTGAGTGTTCTTTTGCGCGTTCTATATGGTCCGCTATCCATATGGCTTCGAACCTTTATCAGCCCACATCGGTTGCGAATATATTCGGTAACTGGTTGAATGGTGTAGATAAACGTTTCAAGACTATTATTAGGGTAGTAGCGCTTGACGTTATTTGGTCGCTCTGTCTTTGTAGAAATGACAAGATTTTCAACGATAAAAATTTCTCTCGTATGCAGGTTGTTCAACAGTTATTCTCCGTTCGTGGTCCACATTACAGCGGGGGGAGTTTCGAGGCCTTTTTATGAAGACATGTGCACGGCTGGAGCAGCTGGCGAGGGATATTTTTATCCCACATGGATGGCCGCTTGATCTACGGATAGCAGCTCCATAGCATCGACAGTCTACGTCCACGTGATTTGTATAGACTTGTCGTATTTTGTTTTCAGTTTCGGATTTCGGCTGTGTGCATTATGATGATGCAGAGGCCAGGTGTAATATTTACTATTAAAGTAATAAAAGCCCTTTATAAAACAAAAAATCAACTGGCAGAGGGAGGCCTTGCCACGGCTTGGAGCCATCAGTGGCCTGCTGCCATAGCCACCTTGTCCTCAGAGCCAACTGCTTGGGCAAGCACACAGCTCTCCAATTTAGAAGGCACTTGCCCCCTGAAACCTCGTCATCGGCAGCCCACGGAAATGCAGGTCTCAGCTTGTCCAGCTGCTTACGAAGCCACTTTGGGTGGAGGATGGCCATCAGCTCGTAAGCGGGAAGAGCGGAGAGAACCAATGTTGTCAGGGTAAGCCTCCCCGCCATAGATATCCATTTCGCCTTCCAGCCAGCTAATTTTTTCAAGAACTTGTCAATCAGCTGCTGCAGCTCTGCCCTTTCGAGCCGCTTATCCGAAAGAGGGAGGCCCAAATACTGACAGAGGAACTGGGCAATCTGGCACGAGGTAGCCGTGGCGACGAAAGAGAGGTCAGAAGCTTGTAACCCAATTGGCAGGATACTACTTCTCACCATATTTGTTTTCAACCCCTTAGCATCCCCAAATAGCTGCAGAATGGCAACGGTAGCTTGCAAATCCTGAAGGTCAGGCCTCAAGAAAATTACTGCACCGTCAGCATCCCTCTCTCTGTTCGATGAAAAGAATTGCAAAGCCTTTGCGTTTTCTCGAGAAAAGAAAATTTTCTAGCGTGAGTTCCTGCATCTCCGCGTGTATGTTTTTCTCCAAAAGCTGTTGGTGTGGTAACTCTCTTATCTTTCTGTTCCAAATTTCCAAGACACTTCGTTGGTCGTAATGGAAATCCTACCAGGTTTCCAGTTCAAGGGGGTGTGAAGTGGCATGAAACCCAACCAACATTCATAGGCAAAATAAACTACTGATACCGATAGTAATGGATAAGCAGATACTACGTGAGGGTAAATATAAGCAACAATCATAAGCATGCCGTACAAACATTCGATGGGCACTTAATTAACGATCAGTTGCGCAACTACTGATACATATCCAACATTGCATAAGAGACGCCTAGCACAACCAGAGCACTATCTGCCTGGTGAACCTAATTCAGTTGAGAATTCGGATAGCCGGAGATAGATGGATCAGGAATTCAGAACAATACCACTCTACCAGAAGACTACCTGCCTGGTGAACCTAATTTAGCTGAGAATTCAGACAGCTTAGCTAGATGGATCAGGAATTCAGCTTCTCTGTCTTGCATCCCGGAGCTTTCTTCCCGAGGAAGACGTCGGTGAGCACCGTCTTGGACTGCAGCGACGCCTTCAGAATCGCCAGACCCTGCTCACAGATCAATATATGCATTCAGTACGCACTGGTTACTAATAAGGTGTTGACCAGGTGACTAATAAGCAATGAAAGAATCCAGGAGATGAGAGTGACCTCTCTGTAGCCGATCTGCACGTTCTTCTCCTGGAGCACGCCGAGGTCCGTGACGGTGAAGGTGTTGAGCAGCGCGATGCTGAAGATGGCGGACATGGGGGTCACGGCGAGGTCGTCCATCACCGTGTACGTCACGATGCCCTGCACGAACCCTTCGGCCCCTCCTCCGGTGGCCGCCTGCCCGGAGCCGGCTGAATCGGGCTCTGCCCAGTACTCCCTCCGTTCAATAATATCTATATATGGATGTATCTAGACACTAAAATATGTCTAGATACATCTATATCTAGATATGTGGAAGTCATCTATTGTCGAACGGAGGGAGTAGATCACATCGTTCATCGGCTTTCTGCATGCCGGGCACTTGGTACCGCTCGTGTCCGTCACGTAGTCGCGGGCAATCGAGGAGTACTGATTGCTGTGCCTCTGGCTGCAGACGAAGAATCGCTTGGACGGAGGAGGTGGCAGGCGGAGGAGGGAGGCGTTGGAGGCCGCCGCCGCCGGCGAGGGCACGGCAGGGTGGAGGAGCGCGGCCATGTTGGTCCCTGGCAGGACGTAGGTGGCGGCGAGCTTCGCGACGCTGGCGTAGAGGTCGCCGGCGCTGCCGACCATGGAGTCCGCCACGAGAAGCTTCACGGCGGTGCCGAGGGGCAAGGCGAGGAGGGAGAAGAGGAAGTCCACGGCGTCCTTGCCCGCCTCCGCGAACAGCACGCGATGCGCCTTGGTGTCGACCAGCAGCTTCAGGCTCAGCGGTGGCGCTGGCGCAGCTGCATTGGTTGCCATCTAGGGGTAGATTGGAGGTCGCTGCTGCGCTCGCCGGTGGTGGTGAGCTGAAACTGGCCTCACTGTCACTGCGTGCTCTGCTCTCGAGCACTGGAAAAGGCAGAAATGATGGGCACCCACCCAATCCTGTGGCGTCCACTTCAGTTTGTCCGTGTTGCGGCAGCAATACCAACGTTCTTGATACCAAAATTAAGGAAAATTGTCGTGAGATGTGAGACAGTCTGGTCTCATCAATGGAACTGGAAGCTCAACTCCTTTAATAATTGACAAAAAAAATAAAGATTTGTGGGTGGCTAATGCAGTCAAACACATATGGGCAGGCGTTTTGAACGGAGCAACTGCTTTTTTGCCGACAGAACAAAGGGGCAATGCTCCGTGAACGTTTACATGAATAACTTTTCACTTTTTGGCGCAGAAAATTCACACTCTAACACCTCGAAACAGAAAATTTAAAAAATAACTCTTTTTGAAACCCTAATTCATCTTTGTTGTGGTTTAATTTCGTTGTAGGTTGATTTCTTAGTGTATTTGAAACCTTAGTTCATCTAGCAGTATTGGTTTATTGACTAGTGCATTTTAAAATCTTAGTGCATTTTCTTGTAGGTATATTTGAAATCATATTGATTTTTGTTATAGGTTGTATATCTGAAATACTTTGCACTAGTTATATTAAATTTTGTAATTTAAGATGTTTACACTAGTTATAGCTTGTAATTTAAGTACTGATATGAATAGCCAAATTTACTAAGACGTATAGTAGTACTAGTAGTTTAAGATTGTATTTTCTTGATTTTTGCAATTTTAGATGTTAAGATTAACTAATTATATTAACTAGGTTGCAACTTTGTAATCTAGGTTAACTAGTTAGTAAGATGCTTTTCTGACCTCTAAACGCCGGAATAACCAAATTGCAAACGTTTTTTAAAGGCTCTCCATATAAGGACTCCGTTGGGGCGTGTTTGATAGCCCGGGTGCCCTTAGAAACTCTCCACCCACCCCGTTGTTTCTTGTTTGGTAGGTTGTGTCGTGCGCCTCCGCCCCTGCCACATTGCCCCGAAATGGCTCTCATCCCTGCTGAGAAAAGAAGCTCAGATCGAGCTTCTCAACCTGCTCGCTCCATACCGAAAACCCCATGCATGGGCCCCACCCGCGCAGTGCCCCTCCAACCCGTCCGAAAGTTTCCTTCATTCTCCCGTTGTGCTCTCTCTCTCTCTCTTACCCTCGCTCCCTTCGCCCTCCACCACGATTGGAACCGCCCCGCCGCCCAGCGCCTCCCAAGAGGCTCGCGCCGGCTCCCAACGTCGCCCTACAGGCTCGCGGAGCCCCACGCCAGCTCCCGGCGCGGCCGTTCTCAGAGGCCGCCCTACAGGCTCGCGGAGCCCCGCGCCGGCTCCCAGCACCGTACTCTCATTCCACACAAGGTGCACGTCATATGAACCTGCCAGGAGAAGGCAGCGGGGAAGAGGAGGTCTATATCCCGGAGGCTTCGCGTATGGCAGCTCCTCTCGCCGGCGGCGGCGCCGGAGCTGAAGAGGACAAACCAGGGACCCGATTGCTTTTATTTTTTATTCAGGGACCTGTTTGATTTTTCATTTTCTGGGGCATGGCTCTGGTCGTGCGACCTACCAAACGAAACGGCCTCTCAACTGAGCTCAGCTCAACTCAAACGACCTACCAAACACAACACAAAAAAGCAGACTTGTTGTGACGCCCCGGAATCGGATACTATGAGGATTTCAGCGTTCCCGCCAGAATCCGCATAATACCGGTCCCGGGTTGTCAACTTCGTGTAACATTATAACAGTTCACGAATAATCCACAACAACAACAGAGGAGGTATATACAAGACGACTCAAACGAGTCAAGAATACAACTTATACAATACAAAGATCCAAATAACAGCGGAAAAAACAACATAGCGTCCGACTACGGACAAGTTACAAATAGGACTAAGAGTCCTGAAGATAACCGATGGCGTCCAATCCCTGCCCAGGCCAAGCCGGAGGGATTCCCAAGCTAACGTCGTCAGACTTCAAACCTGTTGACTGCAATGTGGAATATGCAGCCACGAAATGGATTCGTGGGTCAGTACTATTAAGTACTGGCAAGTGGATAAACCATACTCACAAGATACCAACGTAACCAATCATCACAAGATACAAATACTTTGGGTAGAATGGAAGGAAGGGATTATTGCAAAGAAGCGGCAGCGGGCAGCACTAACAACTAAAGAGACGCGCTACAACTTCCGGCTAATAGAAAGGGATAACAGAGTGTATCAGAACCAACTACAACTAATCACCAAACAATACACATCCAGTGTTACCCCCTACTAAGGAAGCAACCCAAGGAAACTCACACTGTTGATTAAGGTGACATTCATTTTTATGGTGGAGATAATCTATATGACTAGTCAAGTTATCATCGTTAAGTGTAAGTTGTCTGAGTACTTGTTAGCCAGCACTTTCACCAAGTCATCCATAACCGCGGACAACACGGCTTCTCGAGAAGATTAACCCTGCAGGGATGCACCAATTTGGCCGTACACGTAAGAATAACCCGCCAGATGGAAATGCACTTCCACCAAGCGAGGCACTTAACACAATCCAACTCTTCTCCGCATCAAGCCCAAAGAACCACGTGTTGTGCGTGCGCGGCTAATCGAGCCCCCACGAAGAAAAGGGGGACCCTCATAGCACTGGAAGACCACGCCGCCCTAAATGCCGACTACAAAAATTCCACCCTGGCGCCAAGGGCTCGCACATGCATATGCATGCATCAAATGGAAATCTCGAACTAAGTGTGGCGATTTGGACGAGATGCGAATCGAATCAAAGTTGCGGGGGGCGCCCATACTCGCTTCCCACATGCGGTTAGCGTGCTCATCATGGATCGGAGGACAAGACCCTTTTCCTAATTAAGTTCGACACTAGCAGGCCTCAAAACCACGCCGGGCCTCCTGCCGGTGCCTTATCATCAAATTATTATTACCCAAAACATTAACATGAAGTTGATTAAGACAAGCCCAACTATCAACTAAACAGGTGATAGAACAAAGGACAACAGGACTAGAGCGCAAACAACACTAAGCATGCAACTACGACACGAGGGCCAACAAGGTAAACAAACAACAGTTAATAGGAAGTGGAAGGAAGGCTATATCATGGTTGCAAGGTAAACATATGATAGGATCGAGACACAAGCATTGAATCATAAGGCTAGCATAAATATAACGGAAAGAATCGGTAGCAAGTGATGAAAGACAGCCATAGGTAGCAAGTGAGTATACTTGCCTGAGATCCAGCAAGTAGAGGTACATCCGAAGAACTTGTCGTTGCTCACATCATCTCAACGTCCTATCCGCGAAGAAGCAACGAACTAGAACAAACACCGGATGCAACAATTACTTTTACGGCAAAAGATCCAGCATGATCCTATTTTATATGCATGACATGCGGGATGCAACGCAAAATTACAACTTAGACAATTTAATCGGACCCGGAGTCCGGACAAATAATTATGGTTTAAGTTGTTTATCTAACCATCACATTAAATGTTGTTAACATGGAAAAACAATAAGTAGGTGAGCTAAACAAGATTAAATGGAATAGGGCAATATTTAGTTAATACCCCAACACATTCCATATGTTGTTATTTAGTTGACATGCATAACACAGGCTAAAATGCACAATACAAGATGCAACATGAGTATGGATGGCATATTAATATTCTATGCATTTTTCTGGTTGGAAAGCATATTTTATTTGTTGAATTTGGATTTAAAATGAGCAGGTTATGAATTTGGCAATTTAAATGAATAATTTTAATGAATTGAATTAGTGCAGCAATTTTAAATGTCCAAAACAGGGAACAAAGTGGATAGTTGGAAAGAAAATGAAATTTGGGATGGAATACATATAAAATTTGTATGATTTGGAGTTGTGGTTTGAAAGATAGGGCCAAAAGAAGTTTAGGGGTGTTTCTGGAATTTGCAGGGACCTGCTTGTGATGAAAACAGTGCGTGGAGGGGCTTTGGTGCAAAACAGGAAAAGGACAGGGACCTCGTCTTTTCTCACCGCGGCCAGATCTAACCACAGCGACTGCTGCGCGGGCCCGAGGCCACGCGGGCGCTGACTGGGCGGGTAGAATCCACGTCGGCCGCCAGAGCAACTGATGGGCGGGTCCAGGGGCGCGGATGGAAAACAAGAAATAAAAAGCTTGGCCTTTGCCCGAGGCCACGCGGGCGCTGACTCGGCGGGTAGAATCCACGTCGTCCGCCAGAGCAACTGACGGGCGGGTCCAGGGGCGTGGATGGAAAACAAGAAATAAAAAGCTTGGCCTTTGCGCGGCCGAGGGGGTTCGAACTCGGCACTCCTGCGCGGCGCGGATGGAAACGAACCAACTGGGCTGTGCTCGTCGGTGTGATAGAATGGGGGGCTTGGCCCCTTTTGAGTTGTCCCCCGTGGTTAACTGAATCCGAACGAGGTTCAGTTTCTGAACCTTGAGAAGACGACGATGGTGGACGGCCGGCGGCGACCGCGAGATGCAGCGACGACAGGGCACGAAGGCCTGCGTCTAGAGCAAGGAGGTGGGAGAAAGAGGGCCCGGAGGCGGAGCTTACCTTGGGGCTCGGCTCGGAGTCGACGGGGAAAGGCGCGGGGAAGAGTGAGGATGCGGCCGAGCGCCTCTTGGTCGGACGTGGACGGGACGAAGAGCTCGCATTCTCCAGCGTTCCAGGAAGCGACGGCCCCTGATCTTCGGCGAGGACGGCAGGTGAGGCGTGGCGGCCCTGTTCCGGTAGCCAGCAGAGGCCGAGACGTTCCCGGGTGGCGTGGCGAGGGTGGCCTCTAACGGAGATGGCGACGACGATCGCTGCGCGCCCGGGAGGAAGATAGCGACGGTGGTCGATGCAGGCGTTCCCCGGCCGGGGTTTCTTCGGGAAAAACGGGGGTGGAACCCTCCTGGTTCCATTCCCGTCGAGGTTGCGGTCCGGCATCGAGCAGAGCAGCGGCGCCATGGTCACCAAAACACGGCCACGGTGCGGTTTCGTCGAAGTTCAGGAAGTTCAGAATGAGAGAGTGAGGTGCAGAGAGGAAAAGGCTACGGGGAAGGAAGCCAGAGGTCGAGATCTAGAGTTCGGGGGGGGAATGGAGTGGTTGGGAAAAGAGAGGAGGCTTGGAGGAGGGGAAAGAATAGGGGAAGGAGTGGGGCAGGTGGGATGGGTGCGGTGGTCTTCTGCCTGCCTCGCTTTCGCTTTTCTTCAGAGAGGGGTCAAGGAGCAGGTGAGGGTGACGATAGGGAAGACCGGGCTAGGAAGAGTGGGCTGGGTGGGGAGAAGGCACGTGGTGGGCTGGGTCCTTGGTGGGTTTTCGGGGTAGGTGGGCTGTTTCCGGCCTTGCCTTTTTTTTTGTATAAATAGAATTAGATAGAAAAGAAGGAGTTTTTGAACTCCAGAAATTATGAAAATAATTTCTATGCAATCAGCATTTAAAATGCCCAGTTGCACAAACTTTTGTTTTTGAAATCTTTAAAATATTTGCTAATTTGAATTTGATTGAATTTTGGGTGAATTTTTAAATTGGTTTTGAATTTTTAAATGATTTTGAAAACAACGTGTGAAAGATCATCGTCCGTTTTGGTAATTATATGACAACACAACTATTTGATCTAATGTGTGTTCAATAGATGGAAATGCCCAGGTTTAAACAGGTTGAATTATTCTATGGGGCAAGTGATCATTTTATATGAAAAGTGCAAGGAGAAAGGAATCCAGGAAAGTGCAATGTGCAGGAGCGGAGGCTCCGGTGAATCCACCGGAGGCTCCGCCCAGGCTCCGGTGGGGTTCCGGTGGGGGCTCCGCCAAAACCCCTCTCTGGTGCAAACGAGCGGACCCAGGCGCGGAAGCTCCGGTGGAGCTCCGGTGGGCGGAACTTCCGCTCACTCCACCGGAGGCTCCGCCATCCTCCAACATACGTGCTGCACGCAAAAAGGGACCCGGTGCGCCTCCGGTGGAAGCTCCGCTTAAATGCCCTTCTGTTTGAGAAGAGCGGAGCTACCACCGGAGCCTCCGGTGGACATCCGGTGGCCTCCCTTTACCTAGTGTAAATGGCCTCCGGTGGGGGGTCCGGTGGAGGCTCCGCCTAACTGCCTCTCTGTTTGAGCAGAGCGGAGGTTCCACCGGAGCCTCCGGTGAGCTTCCGGTGGGCGGAACCTTCGCAGAACCCACCGGACCCTCCGCCCAGTATTCCAACACATAGGGGCTGGTGCGCTGCGCAGCTGTGAAGCTGACTGAAGACCACCGGAGCCTCCGGTGCCCCTGGACTGCAACGGCCACTTAAATGCAAGGGGTATAAATACCCCTTCCCCTACCTCTTAAATGCTAAGTTTTTCCCATTCTCTCTCCTAGCCATTAATGAAAGCTTCAACCACCTAGATCTCCCACTCCGTCCACCCAATCACTCCCAAACTTGGTGGAGGGCTAGAGGAGACCTAGATCCACACTTCCACCAAAGGAATCTCAAATCCATCCACCACAACCTAGTAGATCTAGAATCCTACTTGAGGCCTAGAAACCTTAGTAGATCTTGTGCTTGTAGCTTTCACCTTGTTGCAAGAAGCTACGGATTGCTTGAGAGCCTCCATCCATCTTGTGGAGTGACCTCAAGTCCTTGTAAAGGTTTGGTCAAAGCCTTCAAGTCGACCTCATAGTGGAAACGAGCATCTCCCTCACCGGAGAAGCTCAAGGAGAACAAGGTGTGCACAACCGTGCTATTGAGGAGCGCCTAGGTGGCTCCCCACCTCTCCAACGTAGACGTACTTCTCTTTGAGAAGGAACTACGGTGAATCATATCCTTGTCTCCTTGTTTACACTTGTTGCTTGTTTTATTACCTTACGCTTTACTTCCGTTGCGCATCTTACTTTGACCACATAGGTTTCTCACCTAGTTGCACATCTAGAGAACCTTATCTTATCTTGCTAAGCCCTACTAAAAAGAAAAGAAAAGAAAAATTGGTAGTCAACCTATTCACCCCCCCTCTAATTGACCATAGTGCACTTTCAATTGGTATCAGAGCCTCGGCTCTTACTAAGGGCTTAACCGCCTAAGAGTACAATGGTCGATGAAAATGCCCCCGGTAGTTCTAGTGCGGAAATCTCCAAGATGTCCGACAATATATCTAACCTACAAGACACGGTTGGAACCCTCCAAACCGAGTTGTCTAAGGTTAGCTCTACTGTCAGTATGGAGGTTTCTAGCATCAAGAAAATGATGGAGGTATTGATGGGGAGAACCAAGGAGTCCGCGGAAACACCTCTCACCACCAACGATGTTAGCTCGGACGAAGAGTCCATTCCGGACATCGACGAAATGGAAGCTAATATCGCCTTAGCCAAGGCGAAAGCCAAAGCTAAAGCCGATAAAAAGGCTAAGGGTAGTGGGAATTCCGAGGGCTCCAAGTCTCAATCGGCTAATGGTTCGGGGTCTAACTCTAAAGTTCCACCACCTCCCAATTACGATTCTATCCACCCTATTGCCACAATGCCACACATGGTTAATGTTGGAAATCCTCCCATGCTTAACACTAACGAATTCTCTTCATGGAAGTTCGATATGGAGTCTCACATTTCAGGTTCTTGCACCGCTCTATGGAGGAGCATTCTTCATGGATTCCATCCTCATGATCCAAGCAACTTGACTCCAAGAGAGGATGTGGAATTCCAACTCAACAAGACCGCTCTCGTGACTATCCAAAAGGCTCTCCCAAGAGAACATCTCGAACACATCCGCGGGTTGAAGACCGCCAAGGAAGCTTGGGATAAGCTTGACTCTTTGTTCCAAGGAAATGCTATCATTCAATCTTCAAAATATGATGTTTCTCTCGACAAATCCGAGAACTTCGTCATGCTTGAGGATGAGAGTCCCGAGGAGCTATATAGAAGAGTTGTAACCCTTGGAAATCAACTAAGGGATTTTGGGAAAGAGGAAATCTCCGATGAGTGGATCAAGAGGAAGTTTGTCAAGGCCATAACCCCATTTGAGAAGAACCTCTCCACTAGCATTCGAACAAGATCCGACTACAACTCTCTCAACTCCATTGGAGTGCTAAGTGAGTTCATAGCCATTTCCTTATCTCACAAGAGTGCGGATGATGCCCTTGCTCGCTCAAGAGGACATGGAAAATCTCCCAACCTCGCCTTGAAGTCTAAGGCAATGGCAAAGATAGAAGAAGTGGATGATGATGATGATGATGATGAGGACTATGAATATACATACAAGGGTGCCCACAAATGTATTGCTCTTGCCATGCAAGGGTATTGGAAGAGATGGGAGGCTCACAAGGCCGGTGCCCCTAGACCTTCAAGGAACAAGATCTTTAGGAAGAAAGGGGAGCGGCCAAGGACATGCTACAATTGTGGAAGTGCAAACCACTTCGTCAAAGAGTGTCCCTTTGAGCCAAGAGAAGAGAATGAAGGGAAGCTTGTTCGCAAGGACAAGAACAAAGCTCCACAAAACAAGAACCTCGCAAGAAGAGTCCCAAGGGCTCTATATGTTCAAGAAGGCCCCACATTGGAAACATACTAATCCGGAGATGGAGGAGAAGATGAAGTCGTAGGTGTTGCCCACGTCGCTGTAGCTACGACTTCCTCTTCATCGGTCTCTCTATTTGAATCTCCCAATGAGAAGGCATCAATCCGACCTACATGTCTCATGGCAAAAGCCACCGCGGTAATATCTTCCACCTCCAAGTCTATTAACACTAGCTCTCCCTCATTATTGGATTGTGTTGAAAACATTGTTGATGATGAGGAGGCCAAGAACCTAGGATCTTGGTTGTGTAGTCTTGAAGGTGAAACTAAAGAAAAGGTAAAAGCTCTCCTAAGGCAACTTGATGATGCCAACTCTCTCATTGATGAGAAGGAGGAGATCATCATGACCTTGGAAAATCATGGCGGTAGCAATGAGAATCATGATGGTGAACTAGTCAAGGCTCTTGAAAAGGAGAGATCCATGAGAGCCTCTCTTGAAGAGAAACTATCTAGTCTACAAGATACTTATGCTATTAGTGTTTCTAAGCTTAGAAAAGATAACGAAAAATCTATTGCCAAGCTTAAGAAAGAACATGCTAAATCTCTTGTTTTACTTAAAGAATTTGAAGAGGAAGAGTTGAAGCTAGGAACAGCGCACCAAAAACTTGACGAGGAGCATGACAAACTAAAAGAAGAGTTTAAATCCCTTAAAGAAATTCATGACAAACTTGCCAAGTCTCGAATCAAGCTCCTTGCTCAACAATCTAATAAGCATGTTGCATCTTCATCAAATAGCATTGTTATTGCACCTACCTCTTCTACTACGACTAACAATGTAGGGAAGGAAAGAATACTCAATGATGCAATAAGCTCTCAAGGTGCCAAGAAAGGAAAAGAGGGACTTGGTTTTGTTTCCAAGTCACAGAAGATATCCAAGAATGTCACCTCTCCCTCTCAAAATGTTGTCTTTGTGAAAGAGGGCGAGGTGACCAAAGAAAAGGAGACCAACGCCATTGTGGGTGGTGATACCTCTAGGGGAGCATCACTCACAATGATTTTGCCGGAAAATATAACCCATCTTATGTTCTTATGAAATCTAGAGATGGACATGTTTATGCTAAATACGTTGGTACTTCTTATGGTGATGATTATCATTGGACTATTTGGGTTCCTAAGACCCTTGTGACAAACAAAAGAGGACCCATTGAAGGATGGGTACCTAAATCAAGAAATTGATCTCTTGTAGGGAAATGCTTCCGGATCTAACAAATGGACAGTGGATAGTGGTGCATCCCAACACATGACCGGAAGCCATGACGCAATAAGTAATCTTGAGCCTCCTCTACCCCATCTCAATTGCGTCACTATTGGTGATAAGTCCGAGCTTAAGGTATTGGGACGAGGCAAGGTGGCAATCTCAAATGATTTATCAATTGAGAATGTTCTCCTTGTTGAGTCCCTTGGCTATAATTTGATGTCCGTTCTTCAACTTGCGAATTGTGGTTTTACCTCGTTCTTTAATAAAGAGAGTGTGATTGTCACTTGGGAGACATCTCTTAAAGTAGCCTTTGTTGGGTTTGTCGAGAACGGCATGTATGTAGTGGACTTCTCTAAAGAAGACATGTGTGCCGCGACATGCCTAATGGCTAAAGTTGATGTGGGGTGGCTTTGGCATCGCCGACTAGCCCACACCAATATGAGAATGTTGCATGATCTCCAAAGTGGCAATCATGTTCTAGGACTAACCAAAGCTAAATTTGCTAAAGATCGTGTGTGTAGCTTGTGTACCCTTGGGAAGCAACATGGGAATTACACCCAACCAAGACAACTATCTCCACCACAAGGATTCTCGAGCTCATTCACTTAGATCTCTTTGGTCCACTATCCTATGATAGCCTCGGAGGAAAGAAGTATTGCTTGGTGATTGTGGATGACTATTCAAGATATTGTTGGGTGTACTTCTTCAAAAGGAAAAGTGAAACTCAAAGTAAAGTCATCGAGTTCATCACTCTAGTGGAGCGCCAACATAATGCTACCATATTGGCGATTCGGAGTGATAATGGCTCGGAGTTCAAGAACTACACCGTTGAGGGTTTTCTTAGTGAAGAAGGCATTGCTCATCAATATTCCAATCCATATACCCCTCAACAAAATGGTGTTGTGGAGAGAAAGAACTGGACTTTGATGGATGCGGCTAGAACTATGATTGCGGAGTTCTCTTCTCCATATAACTTTTGGGACGAAGCCGTCTCCACCGCATGTCACGCCACCAACCGGTTATATCTTCGCAAGATCTTGAACAAGACCCCCTATGAGATTCTCACGGGTAAAAAGCCGGATGTATCTTATTTCAAGGTCTTCGGTTGCAAGTGCTTCAGTCGCAAGAAAGGTAAACGGTTGTCAAAATTTGAGACTAGATCTTATGAGGGTGTCTTTGTTGGCTATGCCACAAACGCTCACGCCTATAGAGTCTACAACAAGTCCACCGGACAAGTTGAAGAAGCTATAGACGTGGTGTTTGATGAGGATAATGGCTCCCAAGGGGGGCGTATAGATCATGGTATTGTAGGAGATGCAATTCCTCCCATCGTCATAAGAAGAATGGGGATTGGTGAAATAATCCCCATTGAGGGACACCGGATGACGGAGGGAGAAGGACTATGCCCCACTCAAGTGGAGCCATTGACTACACCAATTGATGATCAAGCAACCCAACAAGATGCACCAAGCCCTCAAGCTAACAATCAAGGCCAAGCTAATGATCAAGGCCAAGCAATTCACCTCAATCATGATCAAGATTCTATAATTGTTGAGAATGCTCAACCTAGTGGTGATTCATCACCCATTATTGATCAAGGACAAAATGAAGATGGACATGCCTCCGATGAAGAAGGTGATTCTCAATCCATATCCAAGGAATCTTTGGAGGAGATACTAGCACGAAGAGCAAAGAGAAGACTAGAGAATCTTGAAAGAGCGGGTCATACGGAGGACAAGATTCTTGGACAAGTTCGTGGGAGAGTGGTCACTAGAAGGCAATTGGCGGATTTTAGCAAAGCTCACGCTTTTGTTTCCTTCATTGAACCCAAGAAGGTATATGAAGCTCTCGAAGATCAAGATTGGCTTGAAGCCATGCATGATGAACTCAATAACTTCGAGCGCAACAAAGTGTGGAAATTAGTGCCAAGACCCAAAGATTGCAATAATGTTATTGGCACCAAATGGGTGTTCAAGAACAAACAAGACAAAGATGGTATTATCATTCGCAATAAGGCAAGATTGGTAGCCCAAGGTTTCTCACAAGTCGAAGGTATCGATTTCGGTGAAACCTTTGCTCCCGTAGCTCGTCTTGAATCCATTCGTATCTTACTTGCATATGCATCTCATCATAACTTCAAGTTAAAACAAATGGATGTTAAGAGTGCTTTCCTTAATGGCCCCATTAGTGAGTTAGTATATGTCAAGCAACCTCCTGGTTTCGAAGATCCCAACCACCCCGATCATGTCTATAAACTTGATAAGGCGCTCTATGGACTTAAACAAGCTCCACGTGCGTGGTATGAGCACCTTAAAGAGTTTCTAGTAGATCGCGGGTTTAATGTTGGTTTAATCGATCCCACCCTCTTTACCAAGACGGTCGGAGGTGACTTGTTCATATGCCAACTCTACGTGGATGACATCATTTTTGGGTCTACTAACACTTTGTTCAATGAGGAGTTTTGCAAGCTTATGACCAATAGGTTTGAAATGTCTATGATGGGAGAGTTGGAGTTCTTCCTTGGCTTTGAAATAAATCAATATTATGAAGGGACTTTCATCAAACAAGCCAAATACACTCAAGACATGCTCAAGAGATTTAATATGAATGATGCTAAACCTATGAAGACTCCCATGTCCACGACCACCGACTTGAAACCCGACCCTAATGGGAAAGAGGTAGATCAAAAGGTATACCGCTCCATGATTGGCTCTTTGCTCTACCTTTGTGCATCTAGACCCGATATTATGTATAGCGTAGGTAAATGTGCAAGGTTTCAAGCCTCTCCGAGGCAAAGTCATTTGGAAGCCGTGAAACGAATCTTTCGATATCTAGTTCATACCCCAAACTTCGGTCTTTGGTACCCCAAGGGTTCAAGCTTCCAACTCATTGGATACTCGGATGCGGATTATGCGGGAGAGAAGACGGATAGGAAGTCCACATCCGGGGGTTGTCAATTTCTTGGCCGCTCCTTGGTATGTTGGTCCTCTAAGAAGCAAAATTGCATTGCTCTCTCCACCACCGAGGCCGAGTATATCTCCGCGGCAAGTTGTTGTGCCCAATTGCTATGGATGAGGCAAACCTTGAAGGACTATGTTATTCATTTTGACAAGGTGCCTCTTCTTTGTGACAATGAGAGTGCTATCAAGATCGCCTACAACCCGGTACTTCACTCCAAGACGAAGCACATTGAGATTCGTCATCACTTCATTCGGGATCATGTTGAGAAATGTGATATTGATCTATCATATGTATCCACCACGGATCAACTTGCCGATATCTTCACGAAGGCCCTTGATGAACCAAAATTTCGAGCTTTGAGGAATGAACTAAATGTCATCGACTCTTCCAACTTCACCTGAAACCTAGCATATTTACCTTCATTATACTTTCTATCTAGTCTAGATGTAGGCATGGAAATAGGGGGAGCTCTACTCAACTCATGAGTATGCAGTCCTTTTATTATGCGAAAATCAATCAATCATTGCATATCTAGTCAATTGTGACTCATTGTGCTTAATTGTGAGTAGTAATTTTGGACCCAAGATATATCTTCGCGGTGCCAAGTTACACACTCAAACATGGTGGCCTCGGCCACCGACCGTTTTGTGTGTTTTTGGATCTTTCACGCATATCATATCTTCGCCTTGACAACTCGTACGGGTTCGGTTTTTACTTTTTATTGCTTGCGAACCCCTTCGAGTAATGTCTCTCGTATATCAGTGACGTTTTTTCAACCCAAGCCCCCCCCCCCTTTGCCCAAACCATTACTTCCATCGAAATGCTCGTGTTTTTGTAATCTTGGCGCGCGAAAATTTGACTGGGCGGAACCTCCGGTGAACCCACCGGAGGCTCCGCTGGTCCTGTCCCACCGGAACTCCACCGGAGGCTCCGCTGGCCCTCTATGGCTCAGCGGGCCGAAAACCTAGTTTTGGGACAGGGAGCGGAGGCTCCGGTGAAATCCACCGGAGGCTCCGCCGGCGGAAATTTTTTGTGGATAAGAGATGGGCGTGCGGGGGTAAGTGAGATCTAATCTCACTTTCCCCCACCCGCCCCCATCTTCCTCCTCACGAACCGCCGCCGCCCCAAGCTCTTCGCCGCCGGATTTGGGCGCTCCACCGCGGGGAGGCCTACTCCTTGCCTCGGGACGCCTCGGGAACCTTCCCTCCTCCCTTTTTCACCATGAACGAAGCGGATGCTTCCGGTTCCAAGGGAAAAGGGCAAAGGTACAAGACCACCGGCCGCCGCAAGCCTCAACCCGTTGATGGGATTCAAGCAGAACTTGACAGCTCCCAAGGCAAGCGCAAGCGCTATCCGGCTCCCGAGAAGACTTTGCCCAAGAAGAACACCGCACCAACCGCCTCCAAGATGTCCGAGACTATGTTTTTGAAGGAAAGGCGTGAGAACCCATATGTTATTGCCCGTGATCGCTTGATGCCACAATTCCGGGGTAAGGATCCACGCTTTCACACCGTTTTCCAAGGGCAAATATTTAGTGAGATTTTGATGAGGAAGCCGAAGGAAAACGTCGTCCCTCAACACGCCATTAGCATTGGGCACATGGAAAGGAACCACAAGTACTTTGGGGAGGCTCTCGAGCTCATTCACAAATTTGGTCTTGGTCCCATTATTACTCTTCAACAAGATTTTGACGAAGAGCTCGTTTGTCAGTTTCTAGCCACGGTTCATCTCTCCAATGAGACCAACCGTAACATGATTTGGATGACTCGGGAGAGATAGCTTGACATCACTTGGAAGGATGTTGGTACTATTCTTGGTGGCTACCCGGATTTTGGTCCTTTTGCTAAGGGAGAAGAATTTGAGAATGGATGGTTCCGAGTTCATGGCATTAACACCGCTTCTCTTCCCAAGGATGGGCTTACTCCTCTTTACCATTGGAAGAAGTATGCCGTTGGTTTCGTCAAAGGCCTATATCCCACGTATGACATCATGTTGCGCGTCTATCGCGAGACCATCAACCCAAAGGCGGGCAATGTGGATGAGATTCAAGGTTTCTTGAAGAACCTAATGCTCCTTACTCATCAACAACGGATGGATGCCACTCCTCGCAAGCTTGATGTGCTTGATTATATTTGGAATGAGTTGTGGCATGCCATTGTCAACCGCAAGAATGCTTGCTTTGGGCCGTTCATCATGAAGATAATCCTTCACGTGTGGAATGAGAAGTTTCCGGATGAACCTTTTGATGATGAGCATTGGATCTCTCACACGGAAAAGAGACTTCTCATGAAAGATCACACGGAGCCCGTTGTGCATCCAACTCCCGCCATTCGCAAGCACAAGGCTAGGCCTCGCATCATTGTGGATGAGGAAGAAGAAGAGGGTCCATCTCAACCACCTCCCTCTAGCAATGCTTTCAAATGGATGGCACGGGCTCTCAAGAAAGTGTTTCGTTTGAACAAGAAGATAGAGCAACATCAATGGGAAGAACACTATGATAAGGAACTCAAGACCCGCAACAAAGCTCAAGCTTCTCGTCAACGTCTTCGTGAGGAAGGCCTCTCCATTGAGTCCCCGGCTCTTGATAGCATCACCAATTGGGACGAGTGGCAAGCTAAGGACTCCAAGGGCAAGCTTATTGAGTGGTCCGAGGAAGAAGGAGACGAAGCCACTAGCTCTCACCGCCGTGATCCCTCCCCGGCTCCGGAAGCCTCTTCCTCCTCCTCCGAGTGATTTGGGACGTTTGCATCTTGGTCTCTCTCTTTTTGGTATCTTGATGCCAAAGGGGGAGAGATTTATATATTAGGAACGGGCATTTGAATGGGTCTCCCTCAAGCTTCTTTATTTTGCATCTTTTATTTTGCTTGAGGGAGTTTGGTTTCTTATTGGAACTTCGGCTTATTTACAATATTCCTATCTATCGTGAACATGTCATATTATGTTTGTGTGAACCTCGTCATATTATGTTTGTGTGAACCTCGTATGATGTTATTTATGTGTTATATGTGTACTGTGTTATTGTTGTCCTGTTATTCTTATATATCATGCCTAAAATGCTATCAATATGAAAGGAGCATACCTTTAGGGGGAGCTCCGTTCATATTGTGTTTATAATCATACAAATAGTTATGTTGTCATCAATTACCAAAAAGGGGGAGAATGAAAGATCATCGCCCGTTTTGGTAATTATATGACAACACAACTATTTGATCTAATGTGTGTTCAATAGATGGAAATGCCCAGGTTTAAACAGGTTGAATTATTCTATGGGGCAAGTGATCATTTTAT
The DNA here is from genome assembly GCA_028641055.1 of Alopecurus myosuroides. Lineage (NCBI taxonomy): Eukaryota > Viridiplantae > Streptophyta > Magnoliopsida > Poales > Poaceae > Alopecurus > Alopecurus myosuroides. The sequence continues at coordinate 484,012,232 of CM054058.1, forward strand.
ATGAAAAGTGCAAGGAGAAAGGAATCCAGGAAAGTGCAATGTGCAGGAGCGGAGGCTCCGGTGAATCCACCGGAGGCTCCTCCCAGGCTCCGGTGGGGGCTCCGCCAAAACCCCTCTCTGGTGCAAACGAGCGGACCCAGGCGCGGAAGCTCCGGTGGAGCTCCGGTGGGCGGAACTTCCGCTCACTCCACCGGAGGCTCCGCCATCCTCCAACATACGTGTTGCACGCAAAAAGGGATCCGATGCGCCTCCGGTGGAAGCTCCGCTTAAATGCCCTTCTGTTTGAGAAGAGCGGAGCTACCACCGGAGCCTCCGGTGGACATCCGGTGGCCTCCCTTTACCTAGTGTAAATGGCCTCCGGTGGGGGGTCCGGTGGAGGCTCCGCCTAACTGCCTCTCTGTTTGAGCAGAGCGGAGGTTCCACCGGAGCCTCCGGTGAGCTTCCGGTGGGCGGAACCTCCGCAGAACCCACCGGACCCTCCGCCCAGTATTCCAGCACATATGGGCTGGTGCGCTGTGCAGCTGTGAAGCTGACTGAAGACCACCGGAGCCTCCGGTGCCCCTGGACTGCAACGGCCACTTAAATGCAAGGGGTATAAATACCCCTTCCCCTACCTCTTAAATGCTAAGCTTTTCCCATTCTCTCTCCTAGCCATTAATGAAAGCTTCAACCACCTAGATCTCCCACTCCGTCCACCCAATCACTCCCAAACTTGGTGGAGAGCTAGAGGAGACCTAGATCCACACTTCCACCAAAGGAATCTCAAATCCATCCACCACAACCTAGTAGATCTAGAATCCTACTTGAGGCCTAGAAACCTTAGTAGATCTTGTGCTTGTAGCTTCCACCTTGTTGCAAGAAGCTACGGATTGCTTGAGAGCCTCCATCCATCTTGTGGAGTGACCTCAAGTCCTTGTAAAGGTTTGGTCAACGCCTTCAAGTCGACCTCATAGTGGAAACGAGCATCTCCCTCACCGGAGAAGCTCAAGGAGAACAAGGTGTGCACAACCGTGCTATTGAGGAGCGCCTAGGTGGCTCCCCACCTCTCCAACGTAGACGTACTTCACTTTGAGAAGGAACTACGGTGAATCATATCCTTGTCTCCTTGTTTACACTTGTTGCTTGTTTTATTACCTTACGCTTTACTTCCGTTGCGCATCTTACTTTGACCATATAGGTTGCTCACCTAGTTGCACATCTAGAGAACCTTATCTTATCTTGCTAAGCCCTACTAAAAAGAAAAGAAAAGAAAAGTTGGTAGTCAACCTATTCACCCCCCTCTAGTTGACCATAGTGCACTTTCAACGTGCAATGCATATGATGCAATGCAATGCGAAAAGAAAAAAAAACCAAATATAATTGGGGGGAAATCCCCCGGGTGTTACACTTGTACTTGGTTAACATGGGTGGACTCGGCTTGTATGAGGAGAGAAAGCCCAACCGGGCTACCAAAGACACTCTTAGAGATTCACAATTATTCGGTTTCTCAAAACGAGTCATTCTGTTTGAAAATTGGTTGAACAAAACAGATACAACAAATTGGAATCGAATTTTTAAAAACTAACTTCGCACCTTATTCATAGTTCGTCAGAAATCATAGTTTGTTAGAATAATTCAGACAAAACATCACCAAACATCAAACTAACATCTACGCCTTAGTATCCGTCGTGTTGCTCGCAACTATCTAGGAAGACGCACTTGTAACATCCCAATTTTGTAATAAAGAGTTTGTGTTGTGATCATGTCATCTCATGCATAAATAAATTTGGTTAAAGTTTTGCATTTGAAGTTGATAAGGACATTATGAAATTAACTTAAAATGCCAATTCAAAATGATGATTTAACCTTTTTGAAATTTTGCAAACAAAAATATGCTGAGCTTGCAAGTTTTATGAGGAACCCAAACATAATTTTTTCCAAGTTTATTCTTTTCCAAAAATCCCTTAAAATAATTAAATAACTTGGTTTTTTAAAGAACATGGGCTCATTTGCAAATTCCAGAAAACATGGGGGTGCTCCCAAATATTCCTCTTTTAGCGTCTTCTTCCTGCCGGGCAGGAAGAGAGCTCGATGGTGTCGGACGCCACCTTCTACCTTCTTGTCTCCTGTGCGGATCAGAGGCGAGGAGCCGTCTCCATCTCGCCTCTCTCTTCCTCTCCCCTCGCCCCTGTGCTCTCGCTCTCTTTCCTTCCTTGGTGAACTCAAACCCTAACACAATCCGACACAACGCCTCTCGCCGTGGCGCTAAGGCCACTATTATGCCACGTTGTGGCCTCCATTGTCTTCGTCATCTCGTAATCGTACACTTGGAGCTCGCACGGAAGGAGAGACGCACGGGAGGGCCACAATTTCACCATCAACATCCTCTCCGACCATCGTCGATTTCTAGACGACGATCGATCGTCGCCCCGCCTCGCCTCTCCATATTGCGCGTTGCATCGATGCATCTGGTAGAGTTATTTTTGTTTTTTAGTGTTTGTTGTTCTCGGTAGAACGCTGTTCTGAATACGACATCGATATTGTTTGAGACGAATACTTGAACCTCAACGGTCAAGCCAAGCAAAGAACTTCTGGAGCAATTTATATTTCTATCAAAGAATTATATCTTGTCTTCCAGAAAGGAAAGCTAACCTCTTATCTTCCCATATATGGTTTCGAAGTGTTTTTGCTTTTGGTACAGTGTGTTTTGTTTCCAATGTATTTTAAGTCAATGATTAGAGTCTCCTAATTTTTACGTAGACTAAATATTATGATCCACTGCTCCTAGCAAGACTAGATTGTTTGCATGCGCATCGCTGCAGCCTTAATATGCTGGGATCCACATCCTATCTTAATAGGTGGGGATTTTAATATGGTAAGATAGGTAAACGGTGCCCTTGTTACCCATCGAGGGCTCAGAACCTGGGTAAAGTATGCCCCTGTTAACCCTCGAGTCCACCGGCGCTTATTCATCTCCTATTCTCAAACCCCCAGCATGTCACCCAGGGATATGTCGATACAGGAAACCGACACCTATTCCATAAATCCGAGTATGTCATACGAGGGATCTGCCGAGTTAAGGTCTCGACGCATACTCTATTGACAGTAAATTGGATCATCGATTCGGTGACAAACTGATTAGGATATCGATCAAGAGGAGGGGGGAGAGGATCCATGGGATGCGAATTATGGGAGGAGAAGTGTCGGTTGAGTGTGCAAAATGCTGAGGTTGAGTGATCTATTTATAGCAGGAAATGTTGGAATGGGGGATTTAAAATTCAAAATTTAAAATTTTCGTGCCTCAGATAGGCCAGCCGGTGTTGAATGGCCCGAAAGGGGCCCGACAACCCGCTCCCAAGCCCCTGCGTGTTTCGTGTGGTGCCTGTGCCCGCTCTAGCCTACCGTGTCGGGACGGCCCACAGACGTCAAAACGAGGAGCAGCCCGAGCCCTAAAGTGTCCATGCCGTGCCGCGGCCCGCTTAAGTCATGTCGTGACGTGCACGTGAGAGATAATAGCATAAAACTACCACTTTAGGCGAGTTTGTGCGGAAAACTTCCACAAGACGATCTAATCGCAAAAACAGATTTTTGCCAGCCCTTCGGAATAAACACTAACCCCTCTCTGAACGCGAATCGACACGGGAACTGATCGCTGGGGCCCACCACTTGGATGACATGGCAGGGGGCGGGGGATGTCCGAACGCGCTTCCGTTGTTCTTCGTTACGGGATAGTGGGGCACGCACGCCAGCGTGGCAAATAACACGGCATGCCAGTTCTAGGGTTTGAGTCGCGCTCGTTTTCTTCCCCTCTTTCCCCTGACCTGGCGGCGGCGACTCCCGACGACGGCGGCGGCGACGATTTCTACGGTGTTGACGGCATGAGCTCGCAAGAGGGTAGCGGCGCCGATTCTCCACGGCGAGAAGGCGCGCGGCTAGAGGGTCAGACGCCGCCGCCGCTGGAGGCTCGCGCAACAAGATCATTTTCCAATGCCGTGCTTTCTTCTCCGGCGAAGAGCAGCTACCAGTGGGCTTCTCCGTTTGGTGGAGTGGAGTGGAGTAAGTATTTGCCTTCTGTCTTGTCCCTCCCTTCTAAGATGCATTGCAGTAGAGACATAGGTAGATCCACTCTAGTTCCCTGGGCAAGACAATTAGTTCTCATCAATTGTACAGAATTGTACTGAAACTGCTAGCAACATAGCAACAATTAGCTCTCATCAACATAGATCCACTCTAGTTATTAGTTCTCATCAATTGTACTGAAACTGCTATCACTAATGTAGCTATTAATATATTTCTAGGCTTGATGATGAAATATGGGAGGTTAGATTTAATTTCCCTGGGCAAGACAATTTGGAGAGGAATTTGAGCAGAAGTGACATCACTGTAATGAACCTGTTAGCATTGATTGAGGGACATGGTTATGGAATCAGAGATAGCATGTTCTATGTTAAAGAAGAGGGCATTGGCTGTGAAGGAATGGAACTTATTGACATCATGGCAAAGGTAGAAGAAATGCTTGCTCTGTATGAGAGTGAGAAGATTTTAAATATCACCGTTCTGAATAAAAATGCATCATGGCCAGTGGGATTTAACATTGCAGAAGGATGCCCTGCAGTAATCTCAGAGCCAGTTGTATTTTCAGTAGCCTTGGATGGTGTTAACTATATTTCTTCAGGTGAAGAAGGGTTTATCCAGTGGCTATTGATATGTCATAAGTGGTACATGTTGGCACACAACAGAGCTGTAATTTTCAGAAGAAGTTCACGGACCACCAGGTTTTATCTGTGGATGTTTTATCTCATGATGATGACTTCTTTTATGGCATAGGTGAGTATAACCCTGAAGAGCACAACAGATTGGTAGAAGAGGAGTGGGAGCTAGTTAGAAAAATTCAGAGGGAGAAAAGGCAAGGGAACCTGACCAAGAAACTAGTGAGATATTGGCCAAGCTTAGTCAGCAGAAAAAGCAGAAGGAAAACACATTTTTACACTATGAAGGGGACACAGACGTGGAAGAGATTTGAATATGAAGAAGAAGAACATGATGAATCTGATGGTGAAGTAGATTAAGAGGATTATTTTTCCGACAAGAAGGCACCTAGTAAGTCTAGTCCAACAAGCAGGTCTCACCATGAGCCTGATGATACAGATATGTGTGACTTCAGGCCCTCTAGTGATGAGGAGAGCAGTCCAGATGATATAGGTTCAGGTGATGATGATGGAATAGTAAAGAAATTTGTACTAGCAAATGGAAGGAAGAGAAAGAAGCTGAAGAAGAATAAAAAAAGGAACTGGTATGATCGCAACAGAGATGATCCCCAACTGCAGTTTGCTGTTAAGCTGTGTTTTAAACATGTGTATGAATTCAGAGTTGCTCTTAGGAATTTTCACATCACACAGCTGGGGAATTTTTCTTATCATAGGAACACACCAGATAGGATCATTGAGAACTGCTCAGAGGATGGAATTTCCCAGGGGTGTCCATTTTTCATAACTGCTTCTAAAATTGCACATGAGAAAACATTTTGCATAAGGAAATTTAAAAATAGGCACACTTGCATACCTCTTGGAGAGAACACACGGGTTAGTATAGATTGGTTAGCTGCTAATTCTGTTGGTGCAATAAGAACTGACCCCAATACTTGTGTTGATACACTCATTGAGAATGCAAAGAAACAATTTGGGGTGGTAGTTCCCAGAAGCAAATCTTATAGAGCTAGGAAGAAGGCATTTGATTCCGTACTTGGTGATCAGCAGGCACAGTACACAAGGCTTAGGGATTATTTGCAGGCCATTCTTGATACAAACCCAGGAAGCAGGTGTATTGTGACAACTAGGCAAGTGTTGGGGGGATCCTACAGCTAATCCAAGATTCCATGGTCTATTCATATGCTTGAATGCATCAAAGGAGGGATTTCTCAATGGATGTAGGCCATTTGTAGGTAATATTTAAATACCATGTCATGCAAGTAATTGTTCCATTTATTTCACTAAGTCAGTTGCATAATTAATTGTTTTGTTGGTATGAAATGTAGGTGTAGATGGTTGCTTCATCAAATTGACAACAGGGCAGCAAATTCTTGCTGCAACAGGTGGAGATGGTAACAACAATATCTTTCCTATTGCTTTTGGAGTAGTTGACATGGAAGGCAATCCAAGTTGGTTGTGGTTTTTAGCCCAACTTAAGTACTGTATTGGAGAGAGTGGAAAATTTGGGAGATACACTATAATATCAGATAGGCAAAAGGCAAGCACTTTGTACTGAAAAACCATTGTAGTATGTGTTGTTCACTGTTGCTAACTATTTTCTCCTTTCATTGTGCATGGACTGATCAATGCAATATCAAAAGTGTTCCCAGATTCACCACAGAGGTTTTGTTTAAGGCATATTTATGCCAATTTCCAGAGAGCAGGATTTGGAGGCCCAGAGCTGAAGAAATACATGGATGCTGCAAGCTACTCCTACACCAAGAATGGATTTGAAACAACAATGGAAGGACTGAAAAATGATTGCTTGGAAGCATAAAACTGGCTTGTGCAAATCCCTCCTGAGACTTGGGCTAGGCATCTCTTTGACACAAACTGCAAGACAGACCTTGTAGTTAACAACATCAGTGAAGTATTTAACAGAATGATTTTGGATGTTAGGACCAAGCCAATCGGGACTATGCTTGAGGGTATCAGGAATAAATTAATGGTGAAGTACAGTGGGACAAGAGAGAAGCTACAAGAAGCAAGATGGGAAATAACTCCTTTCTACATAGAAAAATTGGAAGAATCAAAGAGGTGGTCTAGAGATTGTGGAGTTGTTAACTGTGAGATAGGTCTATGGCAAGTCACTAGTGTCAGTGGCAGGGTAGTTGGAGTTGATCTAAGGGAAAGAACTTGTGGATGTAGAAAATGGGACTTAACAGGCATTCCATGCAACCATGCAGTTGCTGCAATAATGAAGCTTAAACAGAATCCAGAAGACTATGTCCATGATTTCTTCAAGAGGCCAATGTATACAGAAGCCTTCAAGCATACCATATACCCTGTACCTGGACCTGAGGACTGGAATAAGACAGATACCCAGGATATTGAACCACCAGTCTTCCATGCTAAACCTGGAAGAAAGCAAGTGAAAAGAAGGAAGGGACAGTTTGAGGTGCCTGCACCGAGAGATTCTTCTAGGATGACCTCTATCACTTGTAGCAACTGCAACTTGGTAGGACATAAGTGGACTTACTGCTCAAGTACATTGAAGCCAGAGATTCAAATTAGGAAAAATATGCACCACGTACTTAGCAAATCATGTACTATGAATAAATAGCATTTCTTGCTCTAATAACTGTCATTATGTGCAGGCTAGCAGGCACAACTTGTGTGAGGGTTCATCTACTTCTGGTACTACATCAACAACTACTCCTGCAGCATCTACATCAGCTACAACAGCCATGCCACCTCCTGCAGCAACTAGAGCAGCTACAACACCCCCAGCAGCACCAAGACCATCTCAAGCAGCAGCAACTAGAGCAGCAGCACCACCCCAACTGCACCAATGCCACCCCCAGCAGCACCAAGACCACCTCAAGGAGCACCAACTAGACCATTCAATGCACCAAGGAGCTCCAGTGCTTCAGAACCTGGCACTAGTTCTATAGGCAAAATACAATCTAAAGTGACTAGGAGAATGGAAGCCTATCTCAGTGCTGGGAAGCATAGCAGCTACAAGAAGAAGTGGGGGCATGTCCTCTGTTCAAAACTATGTCAATTTGGTCTGTTTGGTTAAAAACTATGTCAGTTTGGTATTTTAGTTCAAAACTATGCCAGTTTGATCTGTTAGGTTCAAAACTATGTCAGTTTCTGTTTGTTGACAGTGCAAGACTATGTTTGTAAGAAAGATTTGAGCTTAAAACTATGTCAGTTTGTGTTTCTGCCATTTTGACCCCCCTTTAATTTAGGATGATCTAAAGGTGTCGACAAGTTCTCGACAAACCTAATGTACCATTTGGTTCTAGTGGGAATAGCTTGTCAAGAAGTTTCGTCAACTTCTCGACAACTCATATGAACCTCTTCCATTCACTAAGGTAGGGTTGTCGAGAAGTTGACGTCAACTTCTCGACAACTCATATGAACCTCTTCCATTCACTAAGGTAGGGTTGTCGAGAAGTTTCGTCAACTTCTCGACAACTCATATGAACCTCTTCCATTCACTAAGGTAGGGTTGTCGAGAAGTTTCGTCAACTTCTCGACAACTCATATAAACCATTTGGTACTTCAAATAAACCAATATTAATATTGAAACAAAGCACAACTCAAATCTTACATTACAATTCAAACAGAAAGGTTCAACTCACCACAATTTAAAATGTGCCATTACAATTCAAACTAAAAGTTCTTCTCACTAAAATTAAAATAACAATACCAGCATTACTGGTAAACTACATTTTACTCATCACATATTCCCCTAATCTTCTTCAGCTTATCCTTCAAAGAGTGACTTGCATTCACCATTTCATAAATCATGTACTCTAATTTTTTCTTCTCCTCTTTCATAGCCAACTTCTCAGCTTCCCAGTTGTTCTTCTCCTCTTTCATAGCCAACATGTCAGTACTGTATTTTTCCTGCTCCTCTTTCATAGCCAACATCTCAGCATTGTATTTTACCTGCTCCTCTTTCATACCCAACAAATTAGCATGGTATTTTTCCTGCTTCACCTTCATTACAGCAGCTTGAGTTCTCTGCACCTGCTTCAGCTCTACAATTTCTTTCTCAAATACTTCAACTTTGTTCTTCAGTAGATCCTTTTCCTTCTCAAGCTCCACCAGCTTGTCATCATCACTGCCCTCCTTCATTATCTTTGCATAGTTCTTCTCCATCACCCTGTTGTGAGTATCAGTGCAATATTTGTTGACATTCTTCACAAGATCATAATACTTCTTCTCTAACTTGTTCTTCTCTTCAGCCAGGTCATTAACAACAGTTGCATGCTCATTACTCTTATCAGTTCTGGCACTCCTGCATTCATTATACATTGCCCACACTCTTTCTATAGCATTCTGTGTTGTTTCTGGCCATTCTCCATCTATCCAACAGGCAAACCCACAATTCTCTACTGGCTGCAAATAATTATACCTTATCAATATATATGAAATGTTCTCTACTACATAAATAATTCTCTACTGAAATAATTTTACCTACTCCATGTTTCAGTGAGAACAGGCAAATAATTCTCTACTGAAAGTTCTCTCCTACATTAATATTAAGTGAAATTTCTATTAAGTGAAATGTTCTCTTCTTCTTCATTATTATTAAGTAATTCTCTTTTGACAATAATTATAGCATATTAATTTATATAAATTTCTCTACCGAAATGTTCTCTTCTATATTCTATGCCATATTAATTGTACATGACAGCTACATTAATGAACTGCAAATCTCTACTAGCTGCAAGGAATTCGGTATTGAAAGTAATATTAACTACATTATTAACTGGAAAATAATTCTATCCACTTGGTACATTTGCAAAGAAAAAGATCAAACTTTCTATTACTTACATGTGCAACAGAACATAGATAGAATCTGCGGCCAGTGTTGCTTCCTTGGAATGCAACACACCTCCTAGGCTTGAGCTTGTGCACGCGGCAAACATGGGGACAATCCAAAGCAATACCGCAAAATGTCGGGTCATCTGTGGTTTCAGGAGCAAGATCGAGCTCCGTGATGTCCTAATTGACAATGATTTCGGAATTAATCGACCAAATATTCCGAGTTTCCCCGTCTCCTAAAGCTAACCCTAAATCCAAAATTAAAGGTACATGGGAGAACTTACAGCTAGAAAATCGTTGCCTGGCGAAGAGCCGTCGTGCTAGCTTGGCATGGCGACGGCGGCGATGGTGGCAGCGTGCAAGCGTCAATGGCGGCGGCGGCGCAAGAAAGAAGGGACAGGGAAGAGAAGAATCAGACGCTCAGGTCTTCACTCGCGCGATATTTGCCATGCTGGCGTGCGGGCCCCACTATCCCGTAACGGAGAAAAACGGAACCGCGTTCGGTCATCCCCGCCCCCGCCACGTCATCCAAGTGGTGGGCCCAGCGGTCAGTTCCCGTGTCAATTCGCTTTCAGAGAGCGATTAGTGTTTATTGCGAAAGGCGGACAAAAATCTGGTAGTTTTTTTACGGTTAGAACGTCTTGTGATAGTTTTCCGTACAAACTCGTCTAAAGTGGTAGTTTTATGCTATTATCACTGCACGTGGCAGGCTAAATTTCGCGTGCCACGGGCAACTCAC